>MRSW03000395.1:0-48684 GCA_001923025.3 Taenia multiceps
TTCACATTCATCGATTAGCCCACGTGAACTCAGATTTGATGGTTAGATTGAAGAAATTTAGCTTCACATTCATCGATTTAGCCCACGTAACTCAGATTGATGGTTAGATTGAGAGAAATTTAGCTTCACATTCATCGATTTAGCCCACGTGAACTCAGATTTGATGGTTAGATTGAAGAAATTTAGCTTCATTCATCGATTTAGCCCACGTGAACTCAGATTTGATGGTTAGATTGAAGAAATTAGCTTCACATTCATCGATTTAGCCCACGTGAACTCAGATTTGATGGTTAGATTGAAGAAATTTAGCTTCACATTCATCGATTTAGCCCACGTGAACTCAGATTTGATGGTTAGATTGAAGAAATTTAGCTTCACATTCATCGATTTAGCCCACGTGAACTCAGATTTGATGGTTAGATTGAAGAAATTTAGCTTCACATTCATCGATTTAGCCCACGTGAACTCAGATTTGATGGTTAGATTGAAGAAATTTAGCTTCACATTCATCGATTTAGCCCACGTGAACTCAGATTTGATGGTTAGATTGAAGAAATTTAGCTTCACATTCATCGATTTAGCCCACGTGAACTCAGATTTGATGGTTAGATTGAAGAAATTTAGCTTCACATTCATCGATTTAGCCCACGTGAACTCAGATTTGATGGTTAGATTGAAGAAATTTAGCTTCACATTCATCGATTTAGCCCACGTGAACTCAGATTTGATGGTTAGATTGAAGAAATTTAGCTTCACATTCATCGATTTAGCCCACGTGAACTCAGATTTGATGGTTAGATTGAAGAAATTTAGCTTCACATTCGTCGATTTAGCCCACGTGAACTCAGATTTGATGGTTAGATTGAAGAAATTTAGCTTCACATTCATCGATTTAGCCCACGTGAACTCAGATTTGATGGTTAGATTGAAGAAATTTAGCTTCACATTCATCGATTTAGCCCACGTGAACTCAGATTTGATGGTTAGATTGAAGAAATTTAGCTTCACATTCATCGATTTAGCCCACGTGAACTCAGATTTGATGGTTAGATTGAAGAAATTTAGCTTCACATTCATCGATTTAGCCCACGTGAACTCAGATTTGATGGTTAGATTGAAGAAATTTAGCTTCACATTCATCGATTTAGCCCACGTGAACTCAGATTTGATGGTTAGATTGAAGAAATTTAGCTTCACATTCATCGATTTAGCCCACGTGAACTCAGATTTGATGGTTAGATTGAAGAAATTTAGCTTCACATTCATCGATTTAGCCCACGTGAACTCAGATTTGATGGTTAGATTGAAGAAATTTAGCTTCACATTCATCGATTTAGCCCACGTGAACTCAGATTTGATGGTTAGATTGAAGAAATTTAGCTTCACATTCATCGATTTAGCCCACGTGAACTCAGATTTGATGGTTAGATTGAAGAAATTTAGCTTCACATTCATCGATTTAGCCCACGTGAACTCAGATTTGATGGTTAGATTGAAGAAATTTAGCTTCACATTCATCGATTTAGCCCACGTGAACTCAGATTTGATGGTTAGATTGAAGAAATTTAGCTTCACATTCATCGATTTAGCCCACGTGAACTCAGATTTGATGGTTAGATTGAAGAAATTTAGCTTCACATTCATCGATTTAGCCCACGTGAACTCAGATTTGATGGTTAGATTGAAGAAATTTAGCTTCACATTCATCGATTTAGCCCACGTGAACTCAGATTTGATGGTTAGATTGAAGAAATTTAGCTTCACATTCATCGATTTAGCCCACGTGAACTCAGATTTGATGGTTAGATTGAAGAAATTTAGCTTCACATTCATCGATTTAGCCCACGTGAACTCAGATTTGATGGTTAGATTGAAGAAATTTAGCTTCACATTCATCGATTTAGCCCACGTGAACTCAGATTTGATGGTTAGATTGAAGAAATTTAGCTTCACATTCATCGATTTAGCCCACGTGAACTCAGATTTGATGGTTAGATTGAAGAAATTTAGCTTCACATTCATCGATTTAGCCCACGTGAACTCAGATTTGATGGTTAGATTGAAGAAATTTAGCTTCACATTCATCGATTTAGCCCACGTGAACTCAGATTTGATGGTTAGATTGAAGAAATTTAGCTTCACATTCATCGATTTAGCCCACGTGAACTCAGATTTGATGGTTAGATTGAAGAAATTTAGCTTCACATTCATCGATTTAGCCCACGTGAACTCAGATTTGATGGTTAGATTGAAGAAATTTAGCTTCACATTCATCGATTTAGCCCACGTGAACTCAGATTTGATGGTTAGATTGAAGAAATTTAGCTTCACATTCATCGATTTAGCCCACGTGAACTCAGATTTGATGGTTAGATTGAAGAAATTTAGCTTCACATTCATCGATTTAGCCCACGTGAACTCAGATTTGATGGTTAGATTGAAGAAATTTAGCTTCACATTCATCGATTTAGCCCACGTGAACTCAGATTTGATGGTTAGATTGAAGAAATTTAGCTTCACATTCATCGATTTAGCCCACGTGAACTCAGATTTGATGGTTAGATTGAAGAAATTTAGCTTCACATTCATCGATTTAGCCCACGTGAACTCAGATTTGATGGTTAGATTGAAGAAATTTAGCTTCACATTCATCGATTTAGCCCACGTGAACTCAGATTTGATGGTTAGATTGAAGAAATTTAGCTTCACATTCATCGATTTAGCCCACGTGAACTCAGATTTGATGGTTAGATTGAAGAAATTTAGCTTCACATTCATCGATTTAGCCCACGTGAACTCAGATTTGATGGTTAGATTGAAGAAATTTAGCTTCACATTCATCGATTTAGCCCACGTGAACTCAGATTTGATGGTTAGATTGAAGAAATTTAGCTTCACATTCATCGATTTAGCCCACGTGAACTCAGATTTGATGGTTAGATTGAAGAAATTTAGCTTCACATTCATCGATTTAGCCCACGTGAACTCAGATTTGATGGTTAGATTGAAGAAATTTAGCTTCACATTCATCGATTTAGCCCACGTGAACTCAGATTTGATGGTTAGATTGAAGAAATTTAGCTTCACATTCATCGATTTAGCCCACGTGAACTCAGATTTGATGGTTAGATTGAAGAAATTTAGCTTCACATTCATCGATTTAGCCCACGTGAACTCAGATTTGATGGTTAGATTGAAGAAATTTAGCTTCACATTCATCGATTTAGCCCACGTGAACTCAGATTTGATGGTTAGATTGAAGAAATTTAGCTTCACATTCATCGATTTAGCCCACGTGAACTCAGATTTGATGGTTAGATTGAAGAAATTTAGCTTCACATTCATCGATTTAGCCCACGTGAACTCAGATTTGATGGTTAGATTGAAGAAATTTAGCTTCACATTCATCGATTTAGCCCACGTGAACTCAGATTTGATGGTTAGATTGAAGAAATTTAGCTTCACATTCATCGATTTAGCCCACGTGAACTCAGATTTGATGGTTAGATTGAAGAAATTTAGCTTCACATTCATCGATTTAGCCCACGTGAACTCAGATTTGATGGTTAGATTGAAGAAATTTAGCTTCACATTCATCGATTTAGCCCACGTGAACTCAGATTTGATGGTTAGATTGAAGAAATTTAGCTTCACATTCATCGATTTAGCCCACGTGAACTCAGATTTGATGGTTAGATTGAAGAAATTTAGCTTCACATTCATCGATTTAGCCCACGTGAACTCAGATTTGATGGTTAGATTGAAGAAATTTAGCTTCACATTCATCGATTTAGCCCACGTGAACTCAGATTTGATGGTTAGATTGAAGAAATTTAGCTTCACATTCATCGATTTAGCCCACGTGAACTCAGATTTGATGGTTAGATTGAAGAAATTTAGCTTCACATTCATCGATTTAGCCCACGTGAACTCAGATTTGATGGTTAGATTGAAGAAATTTAGCTTCACATTCATCGATTTAGCCCACGTGAACTCAGATTTGATGGTTAGATTGAAGAAATTTAGCTTCACATTCATCGATTTAGCCCACGTGAACTCAGATTTGATGGTTAGATTGAAGAAATTTAGCTTCACATTCATCGATTTAGCCCACGTGAACTCAGATTTGATGGTTAGATTGAAGAAATTTAGCTTCACATTCATCGATTTAGCCCACGTGAACTCAGATTTGATGGTTAGATTGAAGAAATTTAGCTTCACATTCATCGATTTAGCCCACGTGAACTCAGATTTGATGGTTAGATTGAAGAAATTTAGCTTCACATTCATCGATTTAGCCCACGTGAACTCAGATTTGATGGTTAGATTGAAGAAATTTAGCTTCACATTCATCGATTTAGCCCACGTGAACTCAGATTTGATGGTTAGATTGAAGAAATTTAGCTTCACATTCATCGATTTAGCCCACGTGAACTCAGATTTGATGGTTAGATTGAAGAAATTTAGCTTCACATTCATCGATTTAGCCCACGTGAACTCAGATTTGATGGTTAGATTGAAGAAATTTAGCTTCACATTCATCGATTTAGCCCACGTGAACTCAGATTTGATGGTTAGATTGAAGAAATTTAGCTTCACATTCATCGATTTAGCCCACGTGAACTCAGATTTGATGGTTAGATTGAAGAAATTTAGCTTCACATTCATCGATTTAGCCCACGTGAACTCAGATTTGATGGTTAGATTGAAGAAATTTAGCTTCACATTCATCGATTTAGCCCACGTGAACTCAGATTTGATGGTTAGATTGAAGAAATTTAGCTTCACATTCATCGATTTAGCCCACGTGAACTCAGATTTGATGGTTAGATTGAAGAAATTTAGCTTCACATTCATCGATTTAGCCCACGTGAACTCAGATTTGATGGTTAGATTGAAGAAATTTAGCTTCACATTCATCGATTTAGCCCACGTGAACTCAGATTTGATGGTTAGATTGAAGAAATTTAGCTTCACATTCATCGATTTAGCCCACGTGAACTCAGATTTGATGGTTAGATTGAAGAAATTTAGCTTCACATTCATCGATTTAGCCCACGTGAACTCAGATTTGATGGTTAGATTGAAGAAATTTAGCTTCACATTCATCGATTTAGCCCACGTGAACTCAGATTTGATGGTTAGATTGAAGAAATTTAGCTTCACATTCATCGATTTAGCCCACGTGAACTCAGATTTGATGGTTAGATTGAAGAAATTTAGCTTCACATTCATCGATTTAGCCCACGTGAACTCAGATTTGATGGTTAGATTGAAGAAATTTAGCTTCACATTCATCGATTTAGCCCACGTGAACTCAGATTTGATGGTTAGATTGAAGAAATTTAGCTTCACATTCATCGATTTAGCCCACGTGAACTCAGATTTGATGGTTAGATTGAAGAAATTTAGCTTCACATTCATCGATTTAGCCCACGTGAACTCAGATTTGATGGTTAGATTGAAGAAATTTAGCTTCACATTCATCGATTTAGCCCACGTGAACTCAGATTTGATGGTTAGATTGAAGAAATTTAGCTTCACATTCATCGATTTAGCCCACGTGAACTCAGATTTGATGGTTAGATTGAAGAAATTTAGCTTCACATTCATCGATTTAGCCCACGTGAACTCAGATTTGATGGTTAGATTGAAGAAATTTAGCTTCACATTCATCGATTTAGCCCACGTGAACTCAGATTTGATGGTTAGATTGAAGAAATTTAGCTTCACATTCATCGATTTAGCCCACGTGAACTCAGATTTGATGGTTAGATTGAAGAAATTTAGCTTCACATTCATCGATTTAGCCCACGTGAACTCAGATTTGATGGTTAGATTGAAGAAATTTAGCTTCACATTCATCGATTTAGCCCACGTGAACTCAGATTTGATGGTTAGATTGAAGAAATTTAGCTTCACATTCATCGATTTAGCCCACGTGAACTCAGATTTGATGGTTAGATTGAAGAAATTTAGCTTCACATTCATCGATTTAGCCCACGTGAACTCAGATTTGATGGTTAGATTGAAGAAATTTAGCTTCACATTCATCGATTTAGCCCACGTGAACTCAGATTTGATGGTTAGATTGAAGAAATTTAGCTTCACATTCATCGATTTAGCCCACGTGAACTCAGATTTGATGGTTAGATTGAAGAAATTTAGCTTCACATTCATCGATTTAGCCCACGTGAACTCAGATTTGATGGTTAGATTGAAGAAATTTAGCTTCACATTCATCGATTTAGCCCACGTGAACTCAGATTTGATGGTTAGATTGAAGAAATTTAGCTTCACATTCATCGATTTAGCCCACGTGAACTCAGATTTGATGGTTAGATTGAAGAAATTTAGCTTCACATTCATCGATTTAGCCCACGTGAACTCAGATTTGATGGTTAGATTGAAGAAATTTAGCTTCACATTCATCGATTTAGCCCACGTGAACTCAGATTTGATGGTTAGATTGAAGAAATTTAGCTTCACATTCATCGATTTAGCCCACGTGAACTCAGATTTGATGGTTAGATTGAAGAAATTTAGCTTCACATTCATCGATTTAGCCCACGTGAACTCAGATTTGATGGTTAGATTGAAGAAATTTAGCTTCACATTCATCGATTTAGCCCACGTGAACTCAGATTTGATGGTTAGATTGAAGAAATTTAGCTTCACATTCATCGATTTAGCCCACGTGAACTCAGATTTGATGGTTAGATTGAAGAAATTTAGCTTCACATTCATCGATTTAGCCCACGTGAACTCAGATTTGATGGTTAGATTGAAGAAATTTAGCTTCACATTCATCGATTTAGCCCACGTGAACTCAGATTTGATGGTTAGATTGAAGAAATTTAGCTTCACATTCATCGATTTAGCCCACGTGAACTCAGATTTGATGGTTAGATTGAAGAAATTTAGCTTCACATTCATCGATTTAGCCCACGTGAACTCAGATTTGATGGTTAGATTGAAGAAATTTAGCTTCACATTCATCGATTTAGCCCACGTGAACTCAGATTTGATGGTTAGATTGAAGAAATTTAGCTTCACATTCATCGATTTAGCCCACGTGAACTCAGATTTGATGGTTAGATTGAAGAAATTTAGCTTCACATTCATCGATTTAGCCCACGTGAACTCAGATTTGATGGTTAGATTGAAGAAATTTAGCTTCACATTCATCGATTTAGCCCACGTGAACTCAGATTTGATGGTTAGATTGAAGAAATTTAGCTTCACATTCATCGATTTAGCCCACGTGAACTCAGATTTGATGGTTAGATTGAAGAAATTTAGCTTCACATTCATCGATTTAGCCCACGTGAACTCAGATTTGATGGTTAGATTGAAGAAATTTAGCTTCACATTCATCGATTTAGCCCACGTGAACTCAGATTTGATGGTTAGATTGAAGAAATTTAGCTTCACATTCATCGATTTAGCCCACGTGAACTCAGATTTGATGGTTAGATTGAAGAAATTTAGCTTCACATTCATCGATTTAGCCCACGTGAACTCAGATTTGATGGTTAGATTGAAGAAATTTAGCTTCACATTCATCGATTTAGCCCACGTGAACTCAGATTTGATGGTTAGATTGAAGAAATTTAGCTTCACATTCATCGATTTAGCCCACGTGAACTCAGATTTGATGGTTAGATTGAAGAAATTTAGCTTCACATTCATCGATTTAGCCCACGTGAACTCAGATTTGATGGTTAGATTGAAGAAATTTAGCTTCACATTCATCGATTTAGCCCACGTGAACTCAGATTTGATGGTTAGATTGAAGAAATTTAGCTTCACATTCATCGATTTAGCCCACGTGAACTCAGATTTGATGGTTAGATTGAAGAAATTTAGCTTCACATTCATCGATTTAGCCCACGTGAACTCAGATTTGATGGTTAGATTGAAGAAATTTAGCTTCACATTCATCGATTTAGCCCACGTGAACTCAGATTTGATGGTTAGATTGAAGAAATTTAGCTTCACATTCATCGATTTAGCCCACGTGAACTCAGATTTGATGGTTAGATTGAAGAAATTTAGCTTCACATTCATCGATTTAGCCCACGTGAACTCAGATTTGATGGTTAGATTGAAGAAATTTAGCTTCACATTCATCGATTTAGCCCACGTGAACTCAGATTTGATGGTTAGATTGAAGAAATTTAGCTTCACATTCATCGATTTAGCCCACGTGAACTCAGATTTGATGGTTAGATTGAAGAAATTTAGCTTCACATTCATCGATTTAGCCCACGTGAACTCAGATTTGATGGTTAGATTGAAGAAATTTAGCTTCACATTCATCGATTTAGCCCACGTGAACTCAGATTTGATGGTTAGATTGAAGAAATTTAGCTTCACATTCATCGATTTAGCCCACGTGAACTCAGATTTGATGGTTAGATTGAAGAAATTTAGCTTCACATTCATCGATTTAGCCCACGTGAACTCAGATTTGATGGTTAGATTGAAGAAATTTAGCTTCACATTCATCGATTTAGCCCACGTGAACTCAGATTTGATGGTTAGATTGAAGAAATTTAGCTTCACATTCATCGATTTAGCCCACGTGAACTCAGATTTGATGGTTAGATTGAAGAAATTTAGCTTCACATTCATCGATTTAGCCCACGTGAACTCAGATTTGATGGTTAGATTGAAGAAATTTAGCTTCACATTCATCGATTTAGCCCACGTGAACTCAGATTTGATGGTTAGATTGAAGAAATTTAGCTTCACATTCATCGATTTAGCCCACGTGAACTCAGATTTGATGGTTAGATTGAAGAAATTTAGCTTCACATTCATCGATTTAGCCCACGTGAACTCAGATTTGATGGTTAGATTGAAGAAATTTAGCTTCACATTCATCGATTTAGCCCACGTGAACTCAGATTTGATGGTTAGATTGAAGAAATTTAGCTTCACATTCATCGATTTAGCCCACGTGAACTCAGATTTGATGGTTAGATTGAAGAAATTTAGCTTCACATTCATCGATTTAGCCCACGTGAACTCAGATTTGATGGTTAGATTGAAGAAATTTAGCTTCACATTCATCGATTTAGCCCACGTGAACTCAGATTTGATGGTTAGATTGAAGAAATTTAGCTTCACATTCATCGATTTAGCCCACGTGAACTCAGATTTGATGGTTAGATTGAAGAAATTTAGCTTCACATTCATCGATTTAGCCCACGTGAACTCAGATTTGATGGTTAGATTGAAGAAATTTAGCTTCACATTCATCGATTTAGCCCACGTGAACTCAGATTTGATGGTTAGATTGAAGAAATTTAGCTTCACATTCATCGATTTAGCCCACGTGAACTCAGATTTGATGGTTAGATTGAAGAAATTTAGCTTCACATTCATCGATTTAGCCCACGTGAACTCAGATTTGATGGTTAGATTGAAGAAATTTAGCTTCACATTCATCGATTTAGCCCACGTGAACTCAGATTTGATGGTTAGATTGAAGAAATTTAGCTTCACATTCATCGATTTAGCCCACGTGAACTCAGATTTGATGGTTAGATTGAAGAAATTTAGCTTCACATTCATCGATTTAGCCCACGTGAACTCAGATTTGATGGTTAGATTGAAGAAATTTAGCTTCACATTCATCGATTTAGCCCACGTGAACTCAGATTTGATGGTTAGATTGAAGAAATTTAGCTTCACATTCATCGATTTAGCCCACGTGAACTCAGATTTGATGGTTAGATTGAAGAAATTTAGCTTCACATTCATCGATTTAGCCCACGTGAACTCAGATTTGATGGTTAGATTGAAGAAATTTAGCTTCACATTCATCGATTTAGCCCACGTGAACTCAGATTTGATGGTTAGATTGAAGAAATTTAGCTTCACATTCATCGATTTAGCCCACGTGAACTCAGATTTGATGGTTAGATTGAAGAAATTTAGCTTCACATTCATCGATTTAGCCCACGTGAACTCAGATTTGATGGTTAGATTGAAGAAATTTAGCTTCACATTCATCGATTTAGCCCACGTGAACTCAGATTTGATGGTTAGATTGAAGAAATTTAGCTTCACATTCATCGATTTAGCCCACGTGAACTCAGATTTGATGGTTAGATTGAAGAAATTTAGCTTCACATTCATCGATTTAGCCCACGTGAACTCAGATTTGATGGTTAGATTGAAGAAATTTAGCTTCACATTCATCGATTTAGCCCACGTGAACTCAGATTTGATGGTTAGATTGAAGAAATTTAGCTTCACATTCATCGATTTAGCCCACGTGAACTCAGATTTGATGGTTAGATTGAAGAAATTTAGCTTCACATTCATCGATTTAGCCCACGTGAACTCAGATTTGATGGTTAGATTGAAGAAATTTAGCTTCACATTCATCGATTTAGCCCACGTGAACTCAGATTTGATGGTTAGATTGAAGAAATTTAGCTTCACATTCATCGATTTAGCCCACGTGAACTCAGATTTGATGGTTAGATTGAAGAAATTTAGCTTCACATTCATCGATTTAGCCCACGTGAACTCAGATTTGATGGTTAGATTGAAGAAATTTAGCTTCACATTCATCGATTTAGCCCACGTGAACTCAGATTTGATGGTTAGATTGAAGAAATTTAGCTTCACATTCATCGATTTAGCCCACGTGAACTCAGATTTGATGGTTAGATTGAAGAAATTTAGCTTCACATTCATCGATTTAGCCCACGTGAACTCAGATTTGATGGTTAGATTGAAGAAATTTAGCTTCACATTCATCGATTTAGCCCACGTGAACTCAGATTTGATGGTTAGATTGAAGAAATTTAGCTTCACATTCATCGATTTAGCCCACGTGAACTCAGATTTGATGGTTAGATTGAAGAAATTTAGCTTCACATTCATCGATTTAGCCCACGTGAACTCAGATTTGATGGTTAGATTGAAGAAATTTAGCTTCACATTCATCGATTTAGCCCACGTGAACTCAGATTTGATGGTTAGATTGAAGAAATTTAGCTTCACATTCATCGATTTAGCCCACGTGAACTCAGATTTGATGGTTAGATTGAAGAAATTTAGCTTCACATTCATCGATTTAGCCCACGTGAACTCAGATTTGATGGTTAGATTGAAGAAATTTAGCTTCACATTCATCGATTTAGCCCACGTGAACTCAGATTTGATGGTTAGATTGAAGAAATTTAGCTTCACATTCATCGATTTAGCCCACGTGAACTCAGATTTGATGGTTAGATTGAAGAAATTTAGCTTCACATTCATCGATTTAGCCCACGTGAACTCAGATTTGATGGTTAGATTGAAGAAATTTAGCTTCACATTCATCGATTTAGCCCACGTGAACTCAGATTTGATGGTTAGATTGAAGAAATTTAGCTTCACATTCATCGATTTAGCCCACGTGAACTCAGATTTGATGGTTAGATTGAAGAAATTTAGCTTCACATTCATCGATTTAGCCCACGTGAACTCAGATTTGATGGTTAGATTGAAGAAATTTAGCTTCACATTCATCGATTTAGCCCACGTGAACTCAGATTTGATGGTTAGATTGAAGAAATTTAGCTTCACATTCATCGATTTAGCCCACGTGAACTCAGATTTGATGGTTAGATTGAAGAAATTTAGCTTCACATTCATCGATTTAGCCCACGTGAACTCAGATTTGATGGTTAGATTGAAGAAATTTAGCTTCACATTCATCGATTTAGCCCACGTGAACTCAGATTTGATGGTTAGATTGAAGAAATTTAGCTTCACATTCATCGATTTAGCCCACGTGAACTCAGATTTGATGGTTAGATTGAAGAAATTTAGCTTCACATTCATCGATTTAGCCCACGTGAACTCAGATTTGATGGTTAGATTGAAGAAATTTAGCTTCACATTCATCGATTTAGCCCACGTGAACTCAGATTTGATGGTTAGATTGAAGAAATTTAGCTTCACATTCATCGATTTAGCCCACGTGAACTCAGATTTGATGGTTAGATTGAAGAAATTTAGCTTCACATTCATCGATTTAGCCCACGTGAACTCAGATTTGATGGTTAGATTGAAGAAATTTAGCTTCACATTCATCGATTTAGCCCACGTGAACTCAGATTTGATGGTTAGATTGAAGAAATTTAGCTTCACATTCATCGATTTAGCCCACGTGAACTCAGATTTGATGGTTAGATTGAAGAAATTTAGCTTCACATTCATCGATTTAGCCCACGTGAACTCAGATTTGATGGTTAGATTGAAGAAATTTAGCTTCACATTCATCGATTTAGCCCACGTGAACTCAGATTTGATGGTTAGATTGAAGAAATTTAGCTTCACATTCATCGATTTAGCCCACGTGAACTCAGATTTGATGGTTAGATTGAAGAAATTTAGCTTCACATTCATCGATTTAGCCCACGTGAACTCAGATTTGATGGTTAGATTGAAGAAATTTAGCTTCACATTCATCGATTTAGCCCACGTGAACTCAGATTTGATGGTTAGATTGAAGAAATTTAGCTTCACATTCATCGATTTAGCCCACGTGAACTCAGATTTGATGGTTAGATTGAAGAAATTTAGCTTCACATTCATCGATTTAGCCCACGTGAACTCAGATTTGATGGTTAGATTGAAGAAATTTAGCTTCACATTCATCGATTTAGCCCACGTGAACTCAGATTTGATGGTTAGATTGAAGAAATTTAGCTTCACATTCATCGATTTAGCCCACGTGAACTCAGATTTGATGGTTAGATTGAAGAAATTTAGCTTCACATTCATCGATTTAGCCCACGTGAACTCAGATTTGATGGTTAGATTGAAGAAATTTAGCTTCACATTCATCGATTTAGCCCACGTGAACTCAGATTTGATGGTTAGATTGAAGAAATTTAGCTTCACATTCATCGATTTAGCCCACGTGAACTCAGATTTGATGGTTAGATTGAAGAAATTTAGCTTCACATTCATCGATTTAGCCCACGTGAACTCAGATTTGATGGTTAGATTGAAGAAATTTAGCTTCACATTCATCGATTTAGCCCACGTGAACTCAGATTTGATGGTTAGATTGAAGAAATTTAGCTTCACATTCATCGATTTAGCCCACGTGAACTCAGATTTGATGGTTAGATTGAAGAAATTTAGCTTCACATTCATCGATTTAGCCCACGTGAACTCAGATTTGATGGTTAGATTGAAGAAATTTAGCTTCACATTCATCGATTTAGCCCACGTGAACTCAGATTTGATGGTTAGATTGAAGAAATTTAGCTTCACATTCATCGATTTAGCCCACGTGAACTCAGATTTGATGGTTAGATTGAAGAAATTTAGCTTCACATTCATCGATTTAGCCCACGTGAACTCAGATTTGATGGTTAGATTGAAGAAATTTAGCTTCACATTCATCGATTTAGCCCACGTGAACTCAGATTTGATGGTTAGATTGAAGAAATTTAGCTTCACATTCATCGATTTAGCCCACGTGAACTCAGATTTGATGGTTAGATTGAAGAAATTTAGCTTCACATTCATCGATTTAGCCCACGTGAACTCAGATTTGATGGTTAGATTGAAGAAATTTAGCTTCACATTCATCGATTTAGCCCACGTGAACTCAGATTTGATGGTTAGATTGAAGAAATTTAGCTTCACATTCATCGATTTAGCCCACGTGAACTCAGATTTGATGGTTAGATTGAAGAAATTTAGCTTCACATTCATCGATTTAGCCCACGTGAACTCAGATTTGATGGTTAGATTGAAGAAATTTAGCTTCACATTCATCGATTTAGCCCACGTGAACTCAGATTTGATGGTTAGATTGAAGAAATTTAGCTTCACATTCATCGATTTAGCCCACGTGAACTCAGATTTGATGGTTAGATTGAAGAAATTTAGCTTCACATTCATCGATTTAGCCCACGTGAACTCAGATTTGATGGTTAGATTGAAGAAATTTAGCTTCACATTCATCGATTTAGCCCACGTGAACTCAGATTTGATGGTTAGATTGAAGAAATTTAGCTTCACATTCATCGATTTAGCCCACGTGAACTCAGATTTGATGGTTAGATTGAAGAAATTTAGCTTCACATTCATCGATTTAGCCCACGTGAACTCAGATTTGATGGTTAGATTGAAGAAATTTAGCTTCACATTCATCGATTTAGCCCACGTGAACTCAGATTTGATGGTTAGATTGAAGAAATTTAGCTTCACATTCATCGATTTAGCCCACGTGAACTCAGATTTGATGGTTAGATTGAAGAAATTTAGCTTCACATTCATCGATTTAGCCCACGTGAACTCAGATTTGATGGTTAGATTGAAGAAATTTAGCTTCACATTCATCGATTTAGCCCACGTGAACTCAGATTTGATGGTTAGATTGAAGAAATTTAGCTTCACATTCATCGATTTAGCCCACGTGAACTCAGATTTGATGGTTAGATTGAAGAAATTTAGCTTCACATTCATCGATTTAGCCCACGTGAACTCAGATTTGATGGTTAGATTGAAGAAATTTAGCTTCACATTCATCGATTTAGCCCACGTGAACTCAGATTTGATGGTTAGATTGAAGAAATTTAGCTTCACATTCATCGATTTAGCCCACGTGAACTCAGATTTGATGGTTAGATTGAAGAAATTTAGCTTCACATTCATCGATTTAGCCCACGTGAACTCAGATTTGATGGTTAGATTGAAGAAATTTAGCTTCACATTCATCGATTTAGCCCACGTGAACTCAGATTTGATGGTTAGATTGAAGAAATTTAGCTTCACATTCATCGATTTAGCCCACGTGAACTCAGATTTGATGGTTAGATTGAAGAAATTTAGCTTCACATTCATCGATTTAGCCCACGTGAACTCAGATTTGATGGTTAGATTGAAGAAATTTAGCTTCACATTCATCGATTTAGCCCACGTGAACTCAGATTTGATGGTTAGATTGAAGAAATTTAGCTTCACATTCATCGATTTAGCCCACGTGAACTCAGATTTGATGGTTAGATTGAAGAAATTTAGCTTCACATTCATCGATTTAGCCCACGTGAACTCAGATTTGATGGTTAGATTGAAGAAATTTAGCTTCACATTCATCGATTTAGCCCACGTGAACTCAGATTTGATGGTTAGATTGAAGAAATTTAGCTTCACATTCATCGATTTAGCCCACGTGAACTCAGATTTGATGGTTAGATTGAAGAAATTTAGCTTCACATTCATCGATTTAGCCCACGTGAACTCAGATTTGATGGTTAGATTGAAGAAATTTAGCTTCACATTCATCGATTTAGCCCACGTGAACTCAGATTTGATGGTTAGATTGAAGAAATTTAGCTTCACATTCATCGATTTAGCCCACGTGAACTCAGATTTGATGGTTAGATTGAAGAAATTTAGCTTCACATTCATCGATTTAGCCCACGTGAACTCAGATTTGATGGTTAGATTGAAGAAATTTAGCTTCACATTCATCGATTTAGCCCACGTGAACTCAGATTTGATGGTTAGATTGAAGAAATTTAGCTTCACATTCATCGATTTAGCCCACGTGAACTCAGATTTGATGGTTAGATTGAAGAAATTTAGCTTCACATTCATCGATTTAGCCCACGTGAACTCAGATTTGATGGTTAGATTGAAGAAATTTAGCTTCACATTCATCGATTTAGCCCACGTGAACTCAGATTTGATGGTTAGATTGAAGAAATTTAGCTTCACATTCATCGATTTAGCCCACGTGAACTCAGATTTGATGGTTAGATTGAAGAAATTTAGCTTCACATTCATCGATTTAGCCCACGTGAACTCAGATTTGATGGTTAGATTGAAGAAATTTAGCTTCACATTCATCGATTTAGCCCACGTGAACTCAGATTTGATGGTTAGATTGAAGAAATTTAGCTTCACATTCATCGATTTAGCCCACGTGAACTCAGATTTGATGGTTAGATTGAAGAAATTTAGCTTCACATTCATCGATTTAGCCCACGTGAACTCAGATTTGATGGTTAGATTGAAGAAATTTAGCTTCACATTCATCGATTTAGCCCACGTGAACTCAGATTTGATGGTTAGATTGAAGAAATTTAGCTTCACATTCATCGATTTAGCCCACGTGAACTCAGATTTGATGGTTAGATTGAAGAAATTTAGCTTCACATTCATCGATTTAGCCCACGTGAACTCAGATTTGATGGTTAGATTGAAGAAATTTAGCTTCACATTCATCGATTTAGCCCACGTGAACTCAGATTTGATGGTTAGATTGAAGAAATTTAGCTTCACATTCATCGATTTAGCCCACGTGAACTCAGATTTGATGGTTAGATTGAAGAAATTTAGCTTCACATTCATCGATTTAGCCCACGTGAACTCAGATTTGATGGTTAGATTGAAGAAATTTAGCTTCACATTCATCGATTTAGCCCACGTGAACTCAGATTTGATGGTTAGATTGAAGAAATTTAGCTTCACATTCATCGATTTAGCCCACGTGAACTCAGATTTGATGGTTAGATTGAAGAAATTTAGCTTCACATTCATCGATTTAGCCCACGTGAACTCAGATTTGATGGTTAGATTGAAGAAATTTAGCTTCACATTCATCGATTTAGCCCACGTGAACTCAGATTTGATGGTTAGATTGAAGAAATTTAGCTTCACATTCATCGATTTAGCCCACGTGAACTCAGATTTGATGGTTAGATTGAAGAAATTTAGCTTCACATTCATCGATTTAGCCCACGTGAACTCAGATTTGATGGTTAGATTGAAGAAATTTAGCTTCACATTCATCGATTTAGCCCACGTGAACTCAGATTTGATGGTTAGATTGAAGAAATTTAGCTTCACATTCATCGATTTAGCCCACGTGAACTCAGATTTGATGGTTAGATTGAAGAAATTTAGCTTCACATTCATCGATTTAGCCCACGTGAACTCAGATTTGATGGTTAGATTGAAGAAATTTAGCTTCACATTCATCGATTTAGCCCACGTGAACTCAGATTTGATGGTTAGATTGAAGAAATTTAGCTTCACATTCATCGATTTAGCCCACGTGAACTCAGATTTGATGGTTAGATTGAAGAAATTTAGCTTCACATTCATCGATTTAGCTCACGTGAACTCAGATTTGATGGTTAGATTGAAGAAATTTAGCTTCACATTCATCGATTTAGCCCACGTGAACTCAGATTTGATGGTTAGATTGAAGAAATTTAGCTTCACATTCATCGATTTAGCCCACGTGAACTCAGATTTGATGGTTAGATTGAAGAAATTTAGCTTCACATTCATCGATTTAGCCCACGTGAACTCAGATTTGATGGTTAGATTGAAGAAATTTAGCTTCACATTCATCGATTTAGCCCACGTGAACTCAGATTTGATGGTTAGATTGAAGAAATTTAGCTTCACATTCATCGATTTAGCCCACGTGAACTCAGATTTGATGGTTAGATTGAAGAAATTTAGCTTCACATTCATCGATTTAGCCCACGTGAACTCAGATTTGATGGTTAGATTGAAGAAATTTAGCTTCACATTCATCGATTTAGCCCACGTGAACTCAGATTTGATGGTTAGATTGAAGAAATTTAGCTTCACATTCATCGATTTAGCCCACGTGAACTCAGATTTGATGGTTAGATTGAAGAAATTTAGCTTCACATTCATCGATTTAGCCCACGTGAACTCAGATTTGATGGTTAGATTGAAGAAATTTAGCTTCACATTCATCGATTTAGCCCACGTGAACTCAGATTTGATGGTTAGATTGAAGAAATTTAGCTTCACATTCATCGATTTAGCCCACGTGAACTCAGATTTGATGGTTAGATTGAAGAAATTTAGCTTCACATTCATCGATTTAGCCCACGTGAACTCAGATTTGATGGTTAGATTGAAGAAATTTAGCTTCACATTCATCGATTTAGCCCACGTGAACTCAGATTTGATGGTTAGATTGAAGAAATTTAGCTTCACATTCATCGATTTAGCCCACGTGAACTCAGATTTGATGGTTAGATTGAAGAAATTTAGCTTCACATTCATCGATTTAGCCCACGTGAACTCAGATTTGATGGTTAGATTGAAGAAATTTAGCTTCACATTCATCGATTTAGCCCACGTGAACTCAGATTTGATGGTTAGATTGAAGAAATTTAGCTTCACATTCATCGATTTAGCCCACGTGAACTCAGATTTGATGGTTAGATTGAAGAAATTTAGCTTCACATTCATCGATTTAGCCCACGTGAACTCAGATTTGATGGTTAGATTGAAGAAATTTAGCTTCACATTCATCGATTTAGCCCACGTGAACTCAGATTTGATGGTTAGATTGAAGAAATTTAGCTTCACATTCATCGATTTAGCCCACGTGAACTCAGATTTGATGGTTAGATTGAAGAAATTTAGCTTCACATTCATCGATTTAGCCCACGTGAACTCAGATTTGATGGTTAGATTGAAGAAATTTAGCTTCACATTCATCGATTTAGCCCACGTGAACTCAGATTTGATGGTTAGATTGAAGAAATTTAGCTTCACATTCATCGATTTAGCCCACGTGAACTCAGATTTGATGGTTAGATTGAAGAAATTTAGCTTCACATTCATCGATTTAGCCCACGTGAACTCAGATTTGATGGTTAGATTGAAGAAATTTAGCTTCACATTCATCGATTTAGCCCACGTGAACTCAGATTTGATGGTTAGATTGAAGAAATTTAGCTTCACATTCATCGATTTAGCCCACGTGAACTCAGATTTGATGGTTAGATTGAAGAAATTTAGCTTCACATTCATCGATTTAGCCCACGTGAACTCAGATTTGATGGTTAGATTGAAGAAATTTAGCTTCACATTCATCGATTTAGCCCACGTGAACTCAGATTTGATGGTTAGATTGAAGAAATTTAGCTTCACATTCATCGATTTAGCCCACGTGAACTCAGATTTGATGGTTAGATTGAAGAAATTTAGCTTCACATTCATCGATTTAGCCCACGTGAACTCAGATTTGATGGTTAGATTGAAGAAATTTAGCTTCACATTCATCGATTTAGCCCACGTGAACTCAGATTTGATGGTTAGATTGAAGAAATTTAGCTTCACATTCATCGATTTAGCCCACGTGAACTCAGATTTGATGGTTAGATTGAAGAAATTTAGCTTCACATTCATCGATTTAGCCCACGTGAACTCAGATTTGATGGTTAGATTGAAGAAATTTAGCTTCACATTCATCGATTTAGCCCACGTGAACTCAGATTTGATGGTTAGATTGAAGAAATTTAGCTTCACATTCATCGATTTAGCCCACGTGAACTCAGATTTGATGGTTAGATTGAAGAAATTTAGCTTCACATTCATCGATTTAGCCCACGTGAACTCAGATTTGATGGTTAGATTGAAGAAATTTAGCTTCACATTCATCGATTTAGCCCACGTGAACTCAGATTTGATGGTTAGATTGAAGAAATTTAGCTTCACATTCATCGATTTAGCCCACGTGAACTCAGATTTGATGGTTAGATTGAAGAAATTTAGCTTCACATTCATCGATTTAGCCCACGTGAACTCAGATTTGATGGTTAGATTGAAGAAATTTAGCTTCACATTCATCGATTTAGCCCACGTGAACTCAGATTTGATGGTTAGATTGAAGAAATTTAGCTTCACATTCATCGATTTAGCCCACGTGAACTCAGATTTGATGGTTAGATTGAAGAAATTTAGCTTCACATTCATCGATTTAGCCCACGTGAACTCAGATTTGATGGTTAGATTGAAGAAATTTAGCTTCACATTCGTCGATTTAGCCCACGTGAACTCAGATTTGATGGTTAGATTGAAGAAATTTAGCTTCACATTCATCGATTTAGCCCACGTGAACTCAGATTTGATGGTTAGATTGAAGAAATTTAGCTTCACATTCATCGATTTAGCCCACGTGAACTCAGATTTGATGGTTAGATTGAAGAAATTTAGCTTCACATTCATCGATTTAGCCCACGTGAACTCAGATTTGATGGTTAGATTGAAGAAATTTAGCTTCACATTCATCGATTTAGCCCACGTGAACTCAGATTTGATGGTTAGATTGAAGAAATTTAGCTTCACATTCATCGATTTAGCCCACGTGAACTCAGATTTGATGGTTAGATTGAAGAAATTTAGCTTCACATTCATCGATTTAGCCCACGTGAACTCAGATTTGATGGTTAGATTGAAGAAATTTAGCTTCACATTCATCGATTTAGCCCACGTGAACTCAGATTTGATGGTTAGATTGAAGAAATTTAGCTTCACATTCATCGATTTAGCCCACGTGAACTCAGATTTGATGGTTAGATTGAAGAAATTTAGCTTCACATTCATCGATTTAGCCCACGTGAACTCAGATTTGATGGTTAGATTGAAGAAATTTAGCTTCACATTCATCGATTTAGCCCACGTGAACTCAGATTTGATGGTTAGATTGAAGAAATTTAGCTTCACATTCATCGATTTAGCCCACGTGAACTCAGATTTGATGGTTAGATTGAAGAAATTTAGCTTCACATTCATCGATTTAGCCCACGTGAACTCAGATTTGATGGTTAGATTGAAGAAATTTAGCTTCACATTCATCGATTTAGCCCACGTGAACTCAGATTTGATGGTTAGATTGAAGAAATTTAGCTTCACATTCATCGATTTAGCCCACGTGAACTCAGATTTGATGGTTAGATTGAAGAAATTTAGCTTCACATTCATCGATTTAGCCCACGTGAACTCAGATTTGATGGTTAGATTGAAGAAATTTAGCTTCACATTCATCGATTTAGCCCACGTGAACTCAGATTTGATGGTTAGATTGAAGAAATTTAGCTTCACATTCATCGATTTAGCCCACGTGAACTCAGATTTGATGGTTAGATTGAAGAAATTTAGCTTCACATTCATCGATTTAGCCCACGTGAACTCAGATTTGATGGTTAGATTGAAGAAATTTAGCTTCACATTCATCGATTTAGCCCACGTGAACTCAGATTTGATGGTTAGATTGAAGAAATTTAGCTTCACATTCATCGATTTAGCCCACGTGAACTCAGATTTGATGGTTAGATTGAAGAAATTTAGCTTCACATTCATCGATTTAGCCCACGTGAACTCAGATTTGATGGTTAGATTGAAGAAATTTAGCTTCACATTCATCGATTTAGCCCACGTGAACTCAGATTTGATGGTTAGATTGAAGAAATTTAGCTTCACATTCATCGATTTAGCCCACGTGAACTCAGATTTGATGGTTAGATTGAAGAAATTTAGCTTCACATTCATCGATTTAGCCCACGTGAACTCAGATTTGATGGTTAGATTGAAGAAATTTAGCTTCACATTCATCGATTTAGCCCACGTGAACTCAGATTTGATGGTTAGATTGAAGAAATTTAGCTTCACATTCATCGATTTAGCCCACGTGAACTCAGATTTGATGGTTAGATTGAAGAAATTTAGCTTCACATTCATCGATTTAGCCCACGTGAACTCAGATTTGATGGTTAGATTGAAGAAATTTAGCTTCACATTCATCGATTTAGCCCACGTGAACTCAGATTTGATGGTTAGATTGAAGAAATTTAGCTTCACATTCATCGATTTAGCCCACGTGAACTCAGATTTGATGGTTAGATTGAAGAAATTTAGCTTCACATTCATCGATTTAGCCCACGTGAACTCAGATTTGATGGTTAGATTGAAGAAATTTAGCTTCACATTCATCGATTTAGCCCACGTGAACTCAGATTTGATGGTTAGATTGAAGAAATTTAGCTTCACATTCATCGATTTAGCCCACGTGAACTCAGATTTGATGGTTAGATTGAAGAAATTTAGCTTCACATTCATCGATTTAGCCCACGTGAACTCAGATTTGATGGTTAGATTGAAGAAATTTAGCTTCACATTCATCGATTTAGCCCACGTGAACTCAGATTTGATGGTTAGATTGAAGAAATTTAGCTTCACATTCATCGATTTAGCCCACGTGAACTCAGATTTGATGGTTAGATTGAAGAAATTTAGCTTCACATTCATCGATTTAGCCCACGTGAACTCAGATTTGATGGTTAGATTGAAGAAATTTAGCTTCACATTCATCGATTTAGCCCACGTGAACTCAGATTTGATGGTTAGATTGAAGAAATTTAGCTTCACATTCATCGATTTAGCCCACGTGAACTCAGATTTGATGGTTAGATTGAAGAAATTTAGCTTCACATTCATCGATTTAGCCCACGTGAACTCAGATTTGATGGTTAGATTGAAGAAATTTAGCTTCACATTCATCGATTTAGCCCACGTGAACTCAGATTTGATGGTTAGATTGAAGAAATTTAGCTTCACATTCATCGATTTAGCCCACGTGAACTCAGATTTGATGGTTAGATTGAAGAAATTTAGCTTCACATTCATCGATTTAGCCCACGTGAACTCAGATTTGATGGTTAGATTGAAGAAATTTAGCTTCACATTCATCGATTTAGCCCACGTGAACTCAGATTTGATGGTTAGATTGAAGAAATTTAGCTTCACATTCATCGATTTAGCCCACGTGAACTCAGATTTGATGGTTAGATTGAAGAAATTTAGCTTCACATTCATCGATTTAGCCCACGTGAACTCAGATTTGATGGTTAGATTGAAGAAATTTAGCTTCACATTCATCGATTTAGCCCACGTGAACTCAGATTTGATGGTTAGATTGAAGAAATTTAGCTTCACATTCATCGATTTAGCCCACGTGAACTCAGATTTGATGGTTAGATTGAAGAAATTTAGCTTCACATTCGATTTAGCCCACGTGAACTCAGATTTGATGGTTAGATTGAAGAAATTTAGCTTCACATTCATCGATTTAGCCCACGTGAACTCAGATTTGATGGTTAGATTGAAGAAATTTAGCTTCACATTCATCGATTTAGCCCACGTGAACTCAGATTTGATGGTTAGATTGAAGAAATTTAGCTTCACATTCATCGATTTAGCCCACGTGAACTCAGATTTGATGGTTAGATTGAAGAAATTTAGCTTCACATTCATCGATTTAGCCCACGTGAACTCAGATTTGATGGTTAGATTGAAGAAATTTAGCTTCACATTCATCGATTTAGCCCACGTGAACTCAGATTTGATGGTTAGATTGAAGAAATTTAGCTTCACATTCATCGATTTAGCCCACGTGAACTCAGATTTGATGGTTAGATTGAAGAAATTTAGCTTCACATTCATCGATTTAGCCCACGTGAACTCAGATTTGATGGTTAGATTGAAGAAATTTAGCTTCACATTCATCGATTTAGCCCACGTGAACTCAGATTTGATGGTTAGATTGAAGAAATTTAGCTTCACATTCGTCGATTTAGCCCACGTGAACTCAGATTTGATGGTTAGATTGAAGAAATTTAGCTTCACATTCATCGATTTAGCCCACGTGAACTCAGATTTGATGGTTAGATTGAAGAAATTTAGCTTCACATTCATCGATTTAGCCCACGTGAACTCAGATTTGATGGTTAGATTGAAGAAATTTAGCTTCACATTCATCGATTTAGCCCACGTGAACTCAGATTTGATGGTTAGATTGAAGAAATTTAGCTTCACATTCATCGATTTAGCCCACGTGAACTCAGATTTGATGGTTAGATTGAAGAAATTTAGCTTCACATTCATCGATTTAGCCCACGTGAACTCAGATTTGATGGTTAGATTGAAGAAATTTAGCTTCACATTCATCGATTTAGCCCACGTGAACTCAGATTTGATGGTTAGATTGAAGAAATTTAGCTTCACATTCGTCGATTTAGCCCACGTGAACTCAGATTTGATGGTTAGATTGAAGAAATTTAGCTTCACATTCATCGATTTAGCCCACGTGAACTCAGATTTGATGGTTAGATTGAAGAAATTTAGCTTCACATTCATCGATTTAGCCCACGTGAACTCAGATTTGATGGTTAGATTGAAGAAATTTAGCTTCACATTCATCGATTTAGCCCACGTGAACTCAGATTTGATGGTTAGATTGAAGAAATTTAGCTTCACATTCATCGATTTAGCCCACGTGAACTCAGATTTGATGGTTAGATTGAAGAAATTTAGCTTCACATTCATCGATTTAGCCCACGTGAACTCAGATTTGATGGTTAGATTGAAGAAATTTAGCTTCACATTCATCGATTTAGCCCACGTGAACTCAGATTTGATGGTTAGATTGAAGAAATTTAGCTTCACATTCATCGATTTAGCCCACGTGAACTCAGATTTGATGGTTAGATTGAAGAAATTTAGCTTCACATTCATCGATTTAGCCCACGTGAACTCAGATTTGATGGTTAGATTGAAGAAATTTAGCTTCACATTCATCGATTTAGCCCACGTGAACTCAGATTTGATGGTTAGATTGAAGAAATTTAGCTTCACATTCGTCGATTTAGCCCACGTGAACTCAGATTTGATGGTTAGATTGAAGAAATTTAGCTTCACATTCATCGATTTAGCCCACGTGAACTCAGATTTGATGGTTAGATTGAAGAAATTTAGCTTCACATTCATCGATTTAGCCCACGTGAACTCAGATTTGATGGTTAGATTGAAGAAATTTAGCTTCACATTCATCGATTTAGCCCACGTGAACTCAGATTTGATGGTTAGATTGAAGAAATTTAGCTTCACATTCGTCGATTTAGCCCACGTGAACTCAGATTTGATGGTTAGATTGAAGAAATTTAGCTTCACATTCATCGATTTAGCCCACGTGAACTCAGATTTGATGGTTAGATTGAAGAAATTTAGCTTCACATTCATCGATTTAGCCCACGTGAACTCAGATTTGATGGTTAGATTGAAGAAATTTAGCTTCACATTCATCGATTTAGCCCACGTGAACTCAGATTTGATGGTTAGATTGAAGAAATTTAGCTTCACATTCATCGATTTAGCCCACGTGAACTCAGATTTGATGGTTAGATTGAAGAAATTTAGCTTCACATTCATCGATTTAGCCCACGTGAACTCAGATTTGATGGTTAGATTGAAGAAATTTAGCTTCACATTCATCGATTTAGCCCACGTGAACTCAGATTTGATGGTTAGATTGAAGAAATTTAGCTTCACATTCATCGATTTAGCCCACGTGAACTCAGATTTGATGGTTAGATTGAAGAAATTTAGCTTCACATTCATCGATTTAGCCCACGTGAACTCAGATTTGATGGTTAGATTGAAGAAATTTAGCTTCACATTCATCGATTTAGCCCACGTGAACTCAGATTTGATGGTTAGATTGAAGAAATTTAGCTTCACATTCATCGATTTAGCCCACGTGAACTCAGATTTGATGGTTAGATTGAAGAAATTTAGCTTCACATTCATCGATTTAGCCCACGTGAACTCAGATTTGATGGTTAGATTGAAGAAATTTAGCTTCACATTCGTCGATTTAGCCCACGTGAACTCAGATTTGATGGTTAGATTGAAGAAATTTAGCTTCACATTCATCGATTTAGCCCACGTGAACTCAGATTTGATGGTTAGATTGAAGAAATTTAGCTTCACATTCATCGATTTAGCCCACGTGAACTCAGATTTGATGGTTAGATTGAAGAAATTTAGCTTCACATTCATCGATTTAGCCCACGTGAACTCAGATTTGATGGTTAGATTGAAGAAATTTAGCTTCACATTCATCGATTTAGCCCACGTGAACTCAGATTTGATGGTTAGATTGAAGAAATTTAGCTTCACATTCATCGATTTAGCCCACGTGAACTCAGATTTGATGGTTAGATTGAAGAAATTTAGCTTCACATTCATCGATTTAGCCCACGTGAACTCAGATTTGATGGTTAGATTGAAGAAATTTAGCTTCACATTCATCGATTTAGCCCACGTGAACTCAGATTTGATGGTTAGATTGAAGAAATTTAGCTTCACATTCATCGATTTAGCCCACGTGAACTCAGATTTGATGGTTAGATTGAAGAAATTTAGCTTCACATTCGTCGATTTAGCCCACGTGAACTCAGATTTGATGGTTAGATTGAAGAAATTTAGCTTCACATTCATCGATTTAGCCCACGTGAACTCAGATTTGATGGTTAGATTGAAGAAATTTAGCTTCACATTCATCGATTTAGCCCACGTGAACTCAGATTTGATGGTTAGATTGAAGAAATTTAGCTTCACATTCATCGATTTAGCCCACGTGAACTCAGATTTGATGGTTAGATTGAAGAAATTTAGCTTCACATTCATCGATTTAGCCCACGTGAACTCAGATTTGATGGTTAGATTGAAGAAATTTAGCTTCACATTCGTCGATTTAGCCCACGTGAACTCAGATTTGATGGTTAGATTGAAGAAATTTAGCTTCACATTCGTCGATTTAGCCCACGTGAACTCAGATTTGATGGTTAGATTGAAGAAATTTAGCTTCACATTCATCGATTTAGCCCACGTGAACTCAGATTTGATGGTTAGATTGAAGAAATTTAGCTTCACATTCATCGATTTAGCCCACGTGAACTCAGATTTGATGGTTAGATTGAAGAAATTTAGCTTCACATTCATCGATTTAGCCCACGTGAACTCAGATTTGATGGTTAGATTGAAGAAATTTAGCTTCACATTCATCGATTTAGCCCACGTGAACTCAGATTTGATGGTTAGATTGAAGAAATTTAGCTTCACATTCATCGATTTAGCCCACGTGAACTCAGATTTGATGGTTAGATTGAAGAAATTTAGCTTCACATTCATCGATTTAGCCCACGTGAACTCAGATTTGATGGTTAGATTGAAGAAATTTAGCTTCACATTCATCGATTTAGCCCACGTGAACTCAGATTTGATGGTTAGATTGAAGAAATTTAGCTTCACATTCATCGATTTAGCCCACGTGAACTCAGATTTGATGGTTAGATTGAAGAAATTTAGCTTCACATTCATCGATTTAGCCCACGTGAACTCAGATTTGATGGTTAGATTGAAGAAATTTAGCTTCACATTCATCGATTTAGCCCACGTGAACTCAGATTTGATGGTTAGATTGAAGAAATTTAGCTTCACATTCATCGATTTAGCCCACGTGAACTCAGATTTGATGGTTAGATTGAAGAAATTTAGCTTCACATTCATCGATTTAGCCCACGTGAACTCAGATTTGATGGTTAGATTGAAGAAATTTAGCTTCACATTCATCGATTTAGCCCACGTGAACTCAGATTTGATGGTTAGATTGAAGAAATTTAGCTTCACATTCATCGATTTAGCCCACGTGAACTCAGATTTGATGGTTAGATTGAAGAAATTTAGCTTCACATTCATCGATTTAGCCCACGTGAACTCAGATTTGATGGTTAGATTGAAGAAATTTAGCTTCACATTCATCGATTTAGCCCACGTGAACTCAGATTTGATGGTTAGATTGAAGAAATTTAGCTTCACATTCATCGATTTAGCCCACGTGAACTCAGATTTGATGGTTAGATTGAAGAAATTTAGCTTCACATTCATCGATTTAGCCCACGTGAACTCAGATTTGATGGTTAGATTGAAGAAATTTAGCTTCACATTCATCGATTTAGCCCACGTGAACTCAGATTTGATGGTTAGATTGAAGAAATTTAGCTTCACATTCATCGATTTAGCCCACGTGAACTCAGATTTGATGGTTAGATTGAAGAAATTTAGCTTCACATTCATCGATTTAGCCCACGTGAACTCAGATTTGATGGTTAGATTGAAGAAATTTAGCTTCACATTCATCGATTTAGCCCACGTGAACTCAGATTTGATGGTTAGATTGAAGAAATTTAGCTTCACATTCGTCGATTTAGCCCACGTGAACTCAGATTTGATGGTTAGATTGAAGAAATTTAGCTTCACATTCATCGATTTAGCCCACGTGAACTCAGATTTGATGGTTAGATTGAAGAAATTTAGCTTCACATTCATCGATTTAGCCCACGTGAACTCAGATTTGATGGTTAGATTGAAGAAATTTAGCTTCACATTCATCGATTTAGCCCACGTGAACTCAGATTTGATGGTTAGATTGAAGAAATTTAGCTTCACATTCATCGATTTAGCCCACGTGAACTCAGATTTGATGGTTAGATTGAAGAAATTTAGCTTCACATTCGTCGATTTAGCCCACGTGAACTCAGATTTGATGGTTAGATTGAAGAAATTTAGCTTCACATTCATCGATTTAGCCCACGTGAACTCAGATTTGATGGTTAGATTGAAGAAATTTAGCTTCACATTCATCGATTTAGCCCACGTGAACTCAGATTTGATGGTTAGATTGAAGAAATTTAGCTTCACATTCGTCGATTTAGCCCACGTGAACTCAGATTTGATGGTTAGATTGAAGAAATTTAGCTTCACATTCATCGATTTAGCCCACGTGAACTCAGATTTGATGGTTAGATTGAAGAAATTTAGCTTCACATTCATCGATTTAGCCCACGTGAACTCAGATTTGATGGTTAGATTGAAGAAATTTAGCTTCACATTCATCGATTTAGCCCACGTGAACTCAGATTTGATGGTTAGATTGAAGAAATTTAGCTTCACATTCATCGATTTAGCCCACGTGAACTCAGATTTGATGGTTAGATTGAAGAAATTTAGCTTCACATTCATCGATTTAGCCCACGTGAACTCAGATTTGATGGTTAGATTGAAGAAATTTAGCTTCACATTCGTCGATTTAGCCCACGTGAACTCAGATTTGATGGTTAGATTGAAGAAATTTAGCTTCACATTCATCGATTTAGCCCACGTGAACTCAGATTTGATGGTTAGATTGAAGAAATTTAGCTTCACATTCATCGATTTAGCCCACGTGAACTCAGATTTGATGGTTAGATTGAAGAAATTTAGCTTCACATTCATCGATTTAGCCCACGTGAACTCAGATTTGATGGTTAGATTGAAGAAATTTAGCTTCACATTCATCGATTTAGCCCACGTGAACTCAGATTTGATGGTTAGATTGAAGAAATTTAGCTTCACATTCATCGATTTAGCCCACGTGAACTCAGATTTGATGGTTAGATTGAAGAAATTTAGCTTCACATTCGTCGATTTAGCCCACGTGAACTCAGATTTGATGGTTAGATTGAAGAAATTTAGCTTCACATTCATCGATTTAGCCCACGTGAACTCAGATTTGATGGTTAGATTGAAGAAATTTAGCTTCACATTCATCGATTTAGCCCACGTGAACTCAGATTTGATGGTTAGATTGAAGAAATTTAGCTTCACATTCATCGATTTAGCCCACGTGAACTCAGATTTGATGGTTAGATTGAAGAAATTTAGCTTCACATTCATCGATTTAGCCCACGTGAACTCAGATTTGATGGTTAGATTGAAGAAATTTAGCTTCACATTCATCGATTTAGCCCACGTGAACTCAGATTTGATGGTTAGATTGAAGAAATTTAGCTTCACATTCATCGATTTAGCCCACGTGAACTCAGATTTGATGGTTAGATTGAAGAAATTTAGCTTCACATTCATCGATTTAGCCCACGTGAACTCAGATTTGATGGTTAGATTGAAGAAATTTAGCTTCACATTCATCGATTTAGCCCACGTGAACTCAGATTTGATGGTTAGATTGAAGAAATTTAGCTTCACATTCATCGATTTAGCCCACGTGAACTCAGATTTGATGGTTAGATTGAAGAAATTTAGCTTCACATTCATCGATTTAGCCCACGTGAACTCAGATTTGATGGTTAGATTGAAGAAATTTAGCTTCACATTCATCGATTTAGCCCACGTGAACTCAGATTTGATGGTTAGATTGAAGAAATTTAGCTTCACATTCATCGATTTAGCCCACGTGAACTCAGATTTGATGGTTAGATTGAAGAAATTTAGCTTCACATTCATCGATTTAGCCCACGTGAACTCAGATTTGATGGTTAGATTGAAGAAATTTAGCTTCACATTCATCGATTTAGCCCACGTGAACTCAGATTTGATGGTTAGATTGAAGAAATTTAGCTTCACATTCGTCGATTTAGCCCACGTGAACTCAGATTTGATGGTTAGATTGAAGAAATTTAGCTTCACATTCATCGATTTAGCCCACGTGAACTCAGATTTGATGGTTAGATTGAAGAAATTTAGCTTCACATTCGTCGATTTAGCCCACGTGAACTCAGATTTGATGGTTAGATTGAAGAAATTTAGCTTCACATTCATCGATTTAGCCCACGTGAACTCAGATTTGATGGTTAGATTGAAGAAATTTAGCTTCACATTCATCGATTTAGCCCACGTGAACTCAGATTTGATGGTTAGATTGAAGAAATTTAGCTTCACATTCATCGATTTAGCCCACGTGAACTCAGATTTGATGGTTAGATTGAAGAAATTTAGCTTCACATTCATCGATTTAGCCCACGTGAACTCAGATTTGATGGTTAGATTGAAGAAATTTAGCTTCACATTCATCGATTTAGCCCACGTGAACTCAGATTTGATGGTTAGATTGAAGAAATTTAGCTTCACATTCATCGATTTAGCCCACGTGAACTCAGATTTGATGGTTAGATTGAAGAAATTTAGCTTCACATTCATCGATTTAGCCCACGTGAACTCAGATTTGATGGTTAGATTGAAGAAATTTAGCTTCACATTCATCGATTTAGCCCACGTGAACTCAGATTTGATGGTTAGATTGAAGAAATTTAGCTTCACATTCATCGATTTAGCCCACGTGAACTCAGATTTGATGGTTAGATTGAAGAAATTTAGCTTCACATTCATCGATTTAGCCCACGTGAACTCAGATTTGATGGTTAGATTGAAGAAATTTAGCTTCACATTCATCGATTTAGCCCACGTGAACTCAGATTTGATGGTTAGATTGAAGAAATTTAGCTTCACATTCATCGATTTAGCCCACGTGAACTCAGATTTGATGGTTAGATTGAAGAAATTTAGCTTCACATTCATCGATTTAGCCCACGTGAACTCAGATTTGATGGTTAGATTGAAGAAATTTAGCTTCACATTCATCGATTTAGCCCACGTGAACTCAGATTTGATGGTTAGATTGAAGAAATTTAGCTTCACATTCATCGATTTAGCCCACGTGAACTCAGATTTGATGGTTAGATTGAAGAAATTTAGCTTCACATTCATCGATTTAGCCCACGTGAACTCAGATTTGATGGTTAGATTGAAGAAATTTAGCTTCACATTCATCGATTTAGCCCACGTGAACTCAGATTTGATGGTTAGATTGAAGAAATTTAGCTTCACATTCATCGATTTAGCCCACGTGAACTCAGATTTGATGGTTAGATTGAAGAAATTTAGCTTCACATTCATCGATTTAGCCCACGTGAACTCAGATTTGATGGTTAGATTGAAGAAATTTAGCTTCACATTCATCGATTTAGCCCACGTGAACTCAGATTTGATGGTTAGATTGAAGAAATTTAGCTTCACATTCATCGATTTAGCCCACGTGAACTCAGATTTGATGGTTAGATTGAAGAAATTTAGCTTCACATTCATCGATTTAGCCCACGTGAACTCAGATTTGATGGTTAGATTGAAGAAATTTAGCTTCACATTCATCGATTTAGCCCACGTGAACTCAGATTTGATGGTTAGATTGAAGAAATTTAGCTTCACATTCATCGATTTAGCCCACGTGAACTCAGATTTGATGGTTAGATTGAAGAAATTTAGCTTCACATTCATCGATTTAGCCCACGTGAACTCAGATTTGATGGTTAGATTGAAGAAATTTAGCTTCACATTCATCGATTTAGCCCACGTGAACTCAGATTTGATGGTTAGATTGAAGAAATTTAGCTTCACATTCATCGATTTAGCCCACGTGAACTCAGATTTGATGGTTAGATTGAAGAAATTTAGCTTCACATTCATCGATTTAGCCCACGTGAACTCAGATTTGATGGTTAGATTGAAGAAATTTAGCTTCACATTCATCGATTTAGCCCACGTGAACTCAGATTTGATGGTTAGATTGAAGAAATTTAGCTTCACATTCATCGATTTAGCCCACGTGATCTCAGATTTGATGGTTAGATTGAAGAAATTTAGCTTCACATTCATCGATTTAGCCCACGTGAACTCAGATTTGATGGTTAGATTGAAGAAATTTAGCTTCACATTCATCGATTTAGCCCACGTGAACTCAGATTTGATGGTTAGATTGAAGAAATTTAGCTTCACATTCATCGATTTAGCCCACGTGAACTCAGATTTGATGGTTAGATTGAAGAAATTTAGCTTCACATTCATCGATTTAGCCCACGTGAACTCAGATTTGATGGTTAGATTGAAGAAATTTAGCTTCACATTCATCGATTTAGCCCACGTGAACTCAGATTTGATGGTTAGATTGAAGAAATTTAGCTTCACATTCATCGATTTAGCCCACGTGAACTCAGATTTGATGGTTAGATTGAAGAAATTTAGCTTCACATTCATCGATTTAGCCCACGTGAACTCAGATTTGATGGTTAGATTGAAGAAATTTAGCTTCACATTCATCGATTTAGCCCACGTGAACTCAGATTTGATGGTTAGATTGAAGAAATTTAGCTTCACATTCATCGATTTAGCCCACGTGAACTCAGATTTGATGGTTAGATTGAAGAAATTTAGCTTCACATTCATCGATTTAGCCCACGTGAACTCAGATTTGATGGTTAGATTGAAGAAATTTAGCTTCACATTCATCGATTTAGCCCACGTGAACTCAGATTTGATGGTTAGATTGAAGAAATTTAGCTTCACATTCATCGATTTAGCCCACGTGAACTCAGATTTGATGGTTAGATTGAAGAAATTTAGCTTCACATTCATCGATTTAGCCCACGTGAACTCAGATTTGATGGTTAGATTGAAGAAATTTAGCTTCACATTCATCGATTTAGCCCACGTGAACTCAGATTTGATGGTTAGATTGAAGAAATTTAGCTTCACATTCGTCGATTTAGCCCACGTGAACTCAGATTTGATGGTTAGATTGAAGAAATTTAGCTTCACATTCATCGATTTAGCCCACGTGAACTCAGATTTGATGGTTAGATTGAAGAAATTTAGCTTCACATTCATCGATTTAGCCCACGTGAACTCAGATTTGATGGTTAGATTGAAGAAATTTAGCTTCACATTCATCGATTAGCCCACGTGAACTCAGATTTGATGGTTAGATTGAAGAAATTTAGCTTCACATTCATCGATTTAGCCCACGTGAACTCAGATTTGATGGTTAGATTGAAGAAATTTAGCTTCACATTCATCGATTTAGCCCACGTGAACTCAGATTTGATGGTTAGATTGAAGAAATTTAGCTTCACATTCATCGATTTAGCCCACGTGAACTCAGATTTGATGGTTAGATTGAAGAAATTTAGCTTCACATTCATCGATTTAGCCCACGTGAACTCAGATTTGATGGTTAGATTGAAGAAATTTAGCTTCACATTCGATTTAGCCCACGTGAACTCAGATTTGATGGTTAGATTGAAGAAATTTAGCTTCACATTCATCGATTTAGCCCACGTGAACTCAGATTTGATGGTTAGATTGAAGAAATTTAGCTTCACATTCATCGATTTAGCCCACGTGAACTCAGATTTGATGGTTAGATTGAAGAAATTTAGCTTCACATTCATCGATTTAGCCCACGTGAACTCAGATTTGATGGTTAGATTGAAGAAATTTAGCTTCACATTCATCGATTTAGCCCACGTGAACTCAGATTTGATGGTTAGATTGAAGAATTTAGCTTCACATTCATCGATTTAGCCCACGTGAACTCAGATTTGATGGTTAGATTGAAGAAATTTAGCTTCACATTCATCGATTTAGCCCACGTGAACTCAGATTTGATGGTTAGATTGAAGAAATTTAGCTTCACATTCGTCGATTTAGCCCACGTGAACTCAGATTTGATGGTTAGATTGAAGAAATTTAGCTTCACATTCATCGATTTAGCCCACGTGAACTCAGATTTGATGGTTAGATTGAAGAAATTTAGCTTCACATTCATCGATTTAGCCCACGTGAACTCAGATTTGATGGTTAGATTGAAGAAATTTAGCTTCACATTCATCGATTTAGCCCACGTGAACTCAGATTTGATGGTTAGATTGAAGAAATTTAGCTTCACATTCGTCGATTTAGCCCACGTGAACTCAGATTTGATGGTTAGATTGAAGAAATTTAGCTTCACATTCATCGATTTAGCCCACGTGAACTCAGATTTGATGGTTAGATTGAAGAAATTTAGCTTCACATTCATCGATTTAGCCCACGTGAACTCAGATTTGATGGTTAGATTGAAGAAATTTAGCTTCACATTCATCGATTTAGCCCACGTGAACTCAGATTTGATGGTTAGATTGAAGAAATTTAGCTTCACATTCATCGATTTAGCCCACGTGAACTCAGATTTGATGGTTAGATTGAAGAAATTTAGCTTCACATTCATCGATTTAGCCCACGTGAACTCAGATTTGATGGTTAGATTGAAGAAATTTAGCTTCACATTCATCGATTTAGCCCACGTGAACTCAGATTTGATGGTTAGATTGAAGAAATTTAGCTTCACATTCATCGATTTAGCCCACGTGAACTCAGATTTGATGGTTAGATTGAAGAAATTTAGCTTCACATTCATCGATTTAGCCCACGTGAACTCAGATTTGATGGTTAGATTGAAGAAATTTAGCTTCACATTCATCGATTTAGCCCACGTGAACTCAGATTTGATGGTTAGATTGAAGAAATTTAGCTTCACATTCATCGATTTAGCCCACGTGAACTCAGATTTGATGGTTAGATTGAAGAAATTTAGCTTCACATTCATCGATTTAGCCCACGTGAACTCAGATTTGATGGTTAGATTGAAGAAATTTAGCTTCACATTCGTCGATTTAGCCCACGTGAACTCAGATTTGATGGTTAGATTGAAGAAATTTAGCTTCACATTCATCGATTTAGCCCACGTGAACTCAGATTTGATGGTTAGATTGAAGAAATTTAGCTTCACATTCATCGATTTAGCCCACGTGAACTCAGATTTGATGGTTAGATTGAAGAAATTTAGCTTCACATTCATCGATTTAGCCCACGTGAACTCAGATTTGATGGTTAGATTGAAGAAATTTAGCTTCACATTCATCGATTTAGCCCACGTGAACTCAGATTTGATGGTTAGATTGAAGAAATTTAGCTTCACATTCATCGATTTAGCCCACGTGAACTCAGATTTGATGGTTAGATTGAAGAAATTTAGCTTCACATTCATCGATTTAGCCCACGTGAACTCAGATTTGATGGTTAGATTGAAGAAATTTAGCTTCACATTCATCGATTTAGCCCACGTGAACTCAGATTTGATGGTTAGATTGAAGAAATTTAGCTTCACATTCATCGATTTAGCCCACGTGAACTCAGATTTGATGGTTAGATTGAAGAAATTTAGCTTCACATTCATCGATTTAGCCCACGTGAACTCAGATTTGATGGTTAGATTGAAGAAATTTAGCTTCACATTCATCGATTTAGCCCACGTGAACTCAGATTTGATGGTTAGATTGAAGAAATTTAGCTTCACATTCATCGATTTAGCCCACGTGAACTCAGATTTGATGGTTAGATTGAAGAAATTTAGCTTCACATTCATCGATTTAGCCCACGTGAACTCAGATTTGATGGTTAGATTGAAGAAATTTAGCTTCACATTCATCGATTTAGCCCACGTGAACTCAGATTTGATGGTTAGATTGAAGAAATTTAGCTTCACATTCATCGATTTAGCCCACGTGAACTCAGATTTGATGGTTAGATTGAAGAAATTTAGCTTCACATTCATCGATTTAGCCCACGTGAACTCAGATTTGATGGTTAGATTGAAGAAATTTAGCTTCACATTCATCGATTTAGCCCACGTGAACTCAGATTTGATGGTTAGATTGAAGAAATTTAGCTTCACATTCATCGATTTAGCCCACGTGAACTCAGATTTGATGGTTAGATTGAAGAAATTTAGCTTCACATTCATCGATTTAGCCCACGTGAACTCAGATTTGATGGTTAGATTGAAGAAATTTAGCTTCACATTCATCGATTTAGCCCACGTGAACTCAGATTTGATGGTTAGATTGAAGAAATTTAGCTTCATTCATCGATTTAGCCCACGTGAACTCAGATTTGATGGTTAGATTGAAGAAATTTAGCTTCACATTCATCGATTTAGCCCACGTGAACTCAGATTTGATGGTTAGATTGAAGAAATTTAGCTTCACATTCATCGATTTAGCCCACGTGAACTCAGATTTGATGGTTAGATTGAAGAAATTTAGCTTCACATTCATCGATTTAGCCCACGTGAACTCAGATTTGATGGTTAGATTGAAGAAATTTAGCTTCACATTCGTCGATTTAGCCCACGTGAACTCAGATTTGATGGTTAGATTGAAGAAATTTAGCTTCACATTCGTCGATTTAGCCCACGTGAACTCAGATTTGATGGTTAGATTGAAGAAATTTAGCTTCACATTCGTCGATTTAGCCCACGTGAACTCAGATTTGATGGTTAGATTGAAGAAATTTAGCTTCACATTCGTCGATTTAGCCCACGTGAACTCAGATTTGATGGTTAGATTGAAGAAATTATCTTCGCATTCATCGATTTAGCCCACGTGAACTCAGATTTGATGGTTAGATTGAAGAAATTTAGCTTCACATTCATCGATTTAGCCCACGTGAACTCAGATTTGATGGTTAGATTGAAGAAATTTAGCTTCACATTCATCGATTTAGCCCACGTGAACTCAGATTTGATGGTTAGATTGAAGAAATTTAGCTTCACATTCATCGATTTAGCCCACGTGAACTCAGATTTGATGGTTAGATTGAAGAAATTTAGCTTCACATTCATCGATTTAGCCCACGTGAACTCAGATTTGATGGTTAGATTGAAGAAATTTAGCTTCACATTCATCGATTTAGCCCACGTGAACTCAGATTTGATGGTTAGATTGAAGAAATTTAGCTTCACATTCATCGATTTAGCCCACGTGAACTCAGATTTGATGGTTAGATTGAAGAAATTTAGCTTCACATTCGTCGATTTAGCCCACGTGAACTCAGATTTGATGGTTAGATTGAAGAAATTTAGCTTCACATTCATCGATTTAGCCCACGTGAACTCAGATTTGATGGTTAGATTGAAGAAATTTAGCTTCACATTCATCGATTTAGCCCACGTGAACTCAGATTTGATGGTTAGATTGAAGAAATTTAGCTTCACATTCATCGATTTAGCCCACGTGAACTCAGATTTGATGGTTAGATTGAAGAAATTTAGCTTCACATTCATCGATTTAGCCCACGTGAACTCAGATTTGATGGTTAGATTGAAGAAATTTAGCTTCACATTCATCGATTTAGCCCACGTGAACTCAGATTTGATGGTTAGATTGAAGAAATTTAGCTTCACATTCGTCGATTTAGCCCACGTGAACTCAGATTTGATGGTTAGATTGAAGAAATTTAGCTTCACATTCGTCGATTTAGCCCACGTGAACTCAGATTTGATGGTTAGATTGAAGAAATTTAGCTTCACATCATCGATTTAGCCCACGTGAACTCAGATTTGATGGTTAGATTGAAGAAATTAGCTTCACATTCATCGATTTAGCCCACGTGAACTCAGATTTGATGGTTAGATTGAAGAAATTTAGCTTCACATTCGTCGATTTAGCCCACGTGAACTCAGATTTGATGGTTAGATTGAAGAAATTTAGCTTCACATCGATTTAGCCCACGTGAACTCAGATTTGATGGTTAGATTGAAGAAATTTAGCTTCACATTCATCGATTTAGCCCACGTGAACTCAGATTTGATGGTTAGATTGAAGAAATTTAGCTTCACATTCATCGATTTAGCCCACGTGAACTCAGATTTGATGGTTAGATTGAAGAAATTTAGCTTCACATTCATCGATTTAGCCCACGTGAACTCAGATTTGATGGTTAGATTGAAGAAATTTAGCTTCACATTCATCGATTTAGCCCACGTGAACTCAGATTTGATGGTTAGATTGAAGAAATTTAGCTTCACATTCATCGATTTAGCCCACGTGAACTCAGATTTGATGGTTAGATTGAAGAAATTTAGCTTCACATTCATCGATTTAGCCCACGTGAACTCAGATTTGATGGTTAGATTGAAGAAATTTAGCTTCACATTCATCGATTTAGCCCACGTGAACTCAGATTTGATGGTTAGATTGAAGAAATTTAGCTTCACATTCATCGATTTAGCCCACGTGAACTCAGATTTGATGGTTAGATTGAAGAAATTTAGCTTCACATTCATCGATTTAGCCCACGTGAACTCAGATTTGATGGTTAGATTGAAGAAATTTAGCTTCACATTCATCGATTTAGCCCACGTGAACTCAGATTTGATGGTTAGATTGAAGAAATTTAGCTTCACATTCATCGATTTAGCCCACGTGAACTCAGATTTGATGGTTAGATTGAAGAAATTTAGCTTCACATTCATCGATTTAGCCCACGTGAACTCAGATTTGATGGTTAGATTGAAGAAATTTAGCTTCACATTCATCGATTTAGCCCACGTGAACTCAGATTTGATGGTTAGATTGAAGAAATTTAGCTTCACATTCATCGATTTAGCCCACGTGAACTCAGATTTGATGGTTAGATTGAAGAAATTTAGCTTCACATTCATCGATTTAGCCCACGTGAACTCAGATTTGATGGTTAGATTGAAGAAATTTAGCTTCACATTCATCGATTTAGCCCACGTGAACTCAGATTTGATGGTTAGATTGAAGAAATTTAGCTTCACATTCATCGATTTAGCCCACGTGAACTCAGATTTGATGGTTAGATTGAAGAAATTTAGCTTCACATTCATCGATTTAGCCCACGTGAACTCAGATTTGATGGTTAGATTGAAGAAATTTAGCTTCACATTCATCGATTTAGCCCACGTGAACTCAGATTTGATGGTTAGATTGAAGAAATTTAGCTTCACATTCATCGATTTAGCCCACGTGAACTCAGATTTGATGGTTAGATTGAAGAAATTTAGCTTCACATTCATCGATTTAGCCCACGTGAACTCAGATTTGATGGTTAGATTGAAGAAATTTAGCTTCACATTCATCGATTTAGCCCACGTGAACTCAGATTTGATGGTTAGATTGAAGAAATTTAGCTTCACATTCATCGATTTAGCCCACGTGAACTCAGATTTGATGGTTAGATTGAAGAAATTTAGCTTCACATTCATCGATTTAGCCCACGTGAACTCAGATTTGATGGTTAGATTGAAGAAATTTAGCTTCACATTCATCGATTTAGCCCACGTGAACTCAGATTTGATGGTTAGATTGAAGAAATTTAGCTTCACATTCATCGATTTAGCCCACGTGAACTCAGATTTGATGGTTAGATTGAAGAAATTTAGCTTCACATTCTCGATTTAGCCCACGTGAACTCAGATTTGATGGTTAGATTGAAGAAATTTAGCTTCACATTCATCGATTTAGCCCACGTGAACTCAGATTTGATGGTTAGATTGAAGAAATTTAGCTTCACATTCATCGATTTAGCCCACGTGAACTCAGATTTGATGGTTAGATTGAAGAAATTTAGCTTCACATTCATCGATTTAGCCCACGTGAACTCAGATTTGATGGTTAGATTGAAGAAATTTAGCTTCACATTCATCGATTTAGCCCACGTGAACTCAGATTTGATGGTTAGATTGAAGAAATTTAGCTTCACATTCATCGATTTAGCCCACGTGAACTCAGATTTGATGGTTAGATTGAAGAAATTTAGCTTCACATTCATCGATTTAGCCCACGTGAACTCAGATTTGATGGTTAGATTGAAGAAATTTAGCTTCACATTCATCGATTTAGCCCACGTGAACTCAGATTTGATGGTTAGATTGAAGAATTTAGCTTCACATTCATCGATTTAGCCCACGTGAACTCAGATTTGATGGTTAGATTGAAGAAATTTAGCTTCACATTCATCGATTTAGCCCACGTGAACTCAGATTTGATGGTTAGATTGAAGAAATTTAGCTTCACATTCATCGATTTAGCCCACGTGAACTCAGATTTGATGGTTAGATTGAAGAAATTTAGCTTCACATTCATCGATTTAGCCCACGTGAACTCAGATTTGATGGTTAGATTGAAGAAATTTAGCTTCACATTCATCGATTTAGCCCACGTGAACTCAGATTTGATGGTTAGATTGAAGAAATTTAGCTTCACATTCGTCGATTTAGCCCACGTGAACTCAGATTTGATGGTTAGATTGAAGAAATTTAGCTTCACATTCATCGATTTAGCCACGTGAACTCAGATTTGATGGTTAGATTGAAGAAATTTAGCTTCACATTCATCGATTTAGCCCACGTGAACTCAGATTTGATGGTTAGATTGAAGAAATTTAGCTTCACATTCATCGATTTAGCCCACGTGAACTCAGATTTGATGGTTAGATTGAAGAAATTTAGCTTCACATTCGTCGATTTAGCCCACGTGAACTCAGATTTGATGGTTAGATTGAAGAAATTTAGCTTCACATTCATCGATTTAGCCCACGTGAACTCAGATTTGATGGTTAGATTGAAGAAATTTAGCTTCACATTCATCGATTTAGCCCACGTGAACTCAGATTTGATGGTTAGATTGAAGAAATTTAGCTTCACATTCGTCGATTTAGCCCACGTGAACTCAGATTTGATGGTTAGATTGAAGAAATTTAGCTTCACATTCATCGATTTAGCCCACGTGAACTCAGATTTGATGGTTAGATTGAAGAAATTTAGCTTCACATTCATCGATTTAGCCCACGTGAACTCAGATTTGATGGTTAGATTGAAGAAATTTAGCTTCACATTCATCGATTTAGCCCACGTGAACTCAGATTTGATGGTTAGATTGAAGAAATTTAGCTTCACATTCGTCGATTTAGCCCACGTGAACTCAGATTTGATGGTTAGATTGAAGAAATTTAGCTTCACATTCATCGATTTAGCCCACGTGAACTCAGATTTGATGGTTAGATTGAAGAAATTTAGCTTCACATTCATCGATTTAGCCCACGTGAACTCAGATTTGATGGTTAGATTGAAGAAATTTAGCTTCACATTCATCGATTTAGCCCACGTGAACTCAGATTTGATGGTTAGATTGAAGAAATTTAGCTTCACATTCATCGATTTAGCCCACGTGAACTCAGATTTGATGGTTAGATTGAAGAAATTTAGCTTCACATTCATCGATTTAGCCCACGTGAACTCAGATTTGATGGTTAGATTGAAGAAATTTAGCTTCACATTCATCGATTTAGCCCACGTGAACTCAGATTTGATGGTTAGATTGAAGAAATTTAGCTTCACATTCATCGATTTAGCCCACGTGAACTCAGATTTGATGGTTAGATTGAAGAAATTTAGCTTCACATTCATCGATTTAGCCCACGTGAACTCAGATTTGATGGTTAGATTGAAGAAATTTAGCTTCACATTCATCGATTTAGCCCACGTGAACTCAGATTTGATGGTTAGATTGAAGAAATTTAGCTTCACATTCATCGATTTAGCCCACGTGAACTCAGATTTGATGGTTAGATTGAAGAAATTATCTTCACATTCATCGATTTAGCCCACGTGAACTCAGATTTGATGGTTAGATTGAAGAAATTTAGCTTCACATTCGTCGATTTAGCCCACGTGAACTCAGATTTGATGGTTAGATTGAAGAAATTTAGCTTCACATTCATCGATTTAGCCCACGTGAACTCAGATTTGATGGTTAGATTGAAGAAATTTAGCTTCACATTCATCGATTTAGCCCACGTGAACTCAGATTTGATGGTTAGATTGAAGAAATTTAGCTTCACATTCATCGATTTAGCCCACGTGAACTCAGATTTGATGGTTAGATTGAAGAAATTTAGCTTCACATTCATCGATTTAGCCCACGTGAACTCAGATTTGATGGTTAGATTGAAGAAATTTAGCTTCACATTCATCGATTTAGCCCACGTGAACTCAGATTTGATGGTTAGATTGAAGAAATTTAGCTTCACATTCATCGATTTAGCCCACGTGAACTCAGATTTGATGGTTAGATTGAAGAAATTTAGCTTCACATTCATCGATTTAGCCCACGTGAACTCAGATTTGATGGTTAGATTGAAGAAATTTAGCTTCACATTCATCGATTTAGCCCACGTGAACTCAGATTTGATGGTTAGATTGAAGAAATTTAGCTTCACATTCGTCGATTTAGCCCACGTGAACTCAGATTTGATGGTTAGATTGAAGAAATTTAGCTTCACATTCATCGATTTAGCCCACGTGAACTCAGATTTGATGGTTAGATTGAAGAAATTTAGCTTCACATTCATCGATTTAGCCCACGTGAACTCAGATTTGATGGTTAGATTGAAGAAATTTAGCTTCACATTCTCGATTTAGCCCACGTGAACTCAGATTTGATGGTTAGATTGAAGAAATTTAGCTTCACATTCATCGATTTAGCCCACGTGAACTCAGATTTGATGGTAGATTGAAGAAATTTAGCTTCACATTCATCGATTTAGCCCACGTGAACTCAGATTTGATGGTTAGATTGAAGAAATTTAGCTTCACATTCATCGATTTAGCCCACGTGAACTCAGATTTGATGGTTAGATTGAAGAAATTTAGCTTCACATTCATCGATTTAGCCCACGTGAACTCAGATTTGATGGTTAGATTGAAGAAATTTAGCTTCACATTCATCGATTTAGCCCACGTGAACTCAGATTTGATGGTTAGATTGAAGAAATTTAGCTTCACATTCGTCGATTTAGCCCACGTGAACTCAGATTTGATGGTTAGATTGAAGAAATTTAGCTTCACATTCATCGATTTAGCCCACGTGAACTCAGATTTGATGGTTAGATTGAAGAAATTTAGCTTCACATTCATCGATTTAGCCCACGTGAACTCAGATTTGATGGTTAGATTGAAGAAATTTAGCTTCACATTCTCGATTTAGCCCACGTGAACTCAGATTTGATGGTTAGATTGAAGAAATTTAGCTTCACATTCATCGATTTAGCCCACGTGAACTCAGATTTGATGGTTAGATTGAAGAAATTTAGCTTCATTCATCGATTTAGCCCACGTGAACTCAGATTTGATGGTTAGATTGAAGAAATTTAGCTTCACATTCATCGATTTAGCCCACGTGAACTCAGATTTGATGGTTAGATTGAAGAAATTTAGCTTCACATTCATCGATTTAGCCCACGTGAACTCAGATTTGATGGTTAGATTGAAGAAATTTAGCTTCACATTCATCGATTTAGCCCACGTGAACTCAGATTTGATGGTTAGATTGAAGAAATTTAGCTTCACATTCGTCGATTTAGCCCACGTGAACTCAGATTTGATGGTTAGATTGAAGAAATTTAGCTTCACATTCATCGATTTAGCCCACGTGAACTCAGATTTGATGGTTAGATTGAAGAAATTTAGCTTCACATTCATCGATTTAGCCCACGTGAACTCAGATTTGATGGTTAGATTGAAGAAATTTAGCTTCACATTCATCGATTTAGCCCACGTGAACTCAGATTTGATGGTTAGATTGAAGAAATTTAGCTTCACATTCATCGATTTAGCCCACGTGAACTCAGATTTGATGGTTAGATTGAAGAAATTTAGCTTCACATTCATCGATTTAGCCCACGTGAACTCAGATTTGATGGTTAGATTGAAGAAATTTAGCTTCACATTCATCGATTTAGCCCACGTGAACTCAGATTTGATGGTTAGATTGAAGAAATTTAGCTTCACATTCGTCGATTTAGCCCACGTGAACTCAGATTTGATGGTTAGATTGAAGAAATTTAGCTTCACATTCATCGATTTAGCCCACGTGAACTCAGATTTGATGGTTAGATTGAAGAAATTTAGCTTCACATTCCTCGATTTAGCCCACGTGAACTCAGATTTGATGGTTAGATTGAAGAAATTTAGCTTCACATTCATCGATTTAGCCCACGTGAACTCAGATTTGATGGTTAGATTGAAGAAATTTAGCTTCACATTCATCGATTTAGCCCACGTGAACTCAGATTTGATGGTTAGATTGAAGAAATTTAGCTTCACATTCATCGATTTAGCCCACGTGAACTCAGATTTGATGGTTAGATTGAAGAAATTTAGCTTCACATTCATCGATTTAGCCCACGTGAACTCAGATTTGATGGTTAGATTGAAGAAATTTAGCTTCACATTCATCGATTTAGCCCACGTGAACTCAGATTTGATGGTTAGATTGAAGAAATTTAGCTTCACATTCGTCGATTTAGCCCACGTGAACTCAGATTTGATGGTTAGATTGAAGAAATTTAGCTTCACATTCATCGATTTAGCCCACGTGAACTCAGATTTGATGGTTAGATTGAAGAATTTAGCTTCACATTCATCGATTTAGCCCACGTGAACTCAGATTTGATGGTTAGATTGAAGAAATTTAGCTTCACATTCATCGATTTAGCCCACGTGAACTCAGATTTGATGGTTAGATTGAAGAAATTTAGCTTCACATTCATCGATTTAGCCCACGTGAACTCAGATTTGATGGTTAGATTGAAGAAATTTAGCTTCACATTCTCGATTTAGCCCACGTGAACTCAGATTTGATGGTTAGATTGAAGAAATTTAGCTTCACATTCATCGATTTAGCCCACGTGAACTCAGATTTGATGGTTAGATTGAAGAAATTTAGCTTCACATTCATCGATTTAGCCCACGTGAACTCAGATTTGATGGTTAGATTGAAGAAATTTAGCTTCACATTCATCGATTTAGCCCACGTGAACTCAGATTTGATGGTTAGATTGAAGAAATTTAGCTTCACATTCATCGATTTAGCCCACGTGAACTCAGATTTGATGGTTAGATTGAAGAAATTTAGCTTCACATTCATCGATTTAGCCCACGTGAACTCAGATTTGATGGTTAGATTGAAGAAATTTAGCTTCACATTCATCGATTTAGCCCACGTGAACTCAGATTTGATGGTTAGATTGAAGAAATTTAGCTTCACATTCATCGATTTAGCCCACGTGAACTCAGATTTGATGGTTAGATTGAAGAAATTTAGCTTCACATTCATCGATTTAGCCCACGTGAACTCAGATTTGATGGTTAGATTGAAGAAATTTAGCTTCACATTCATCGATTTAGCCCACGTGAACTCAGATTTGATGGTTAGATTGAAGAAATTTAGCTTCACATTCATCGATTTAGCCCACGTGAACTCAGATTTGATGGTTAGATTGAAGAAATTTAGCTTCACATTCATCGATTTAGCCCACGTGAACTCAGATTTGATGGTTAGATTGAAGAAATTTAGCTTCACATTCATCGATTTAGCCCACGTGAACTCAGATTTGATGGTTAGATTGAAGAAATTTAGCTTCACATTCGTCGATTTAGCCCACGTGAACTCAGATTTGATGGTTAGATTGAAGAAATTTAGCTTCACATTCATCGATTTAGCCCACGTGAACTCAGATTTGATGGTTAGATTGAAGAAATTAGCTTCACATTCGTCGATTTAGCCCACGTGAACTCAGATTTGATGGTTAGATTGAAGAAATTTAGCTTCACATTCATCGATTTAGCCCACGTGAACTCAGATTTGATGGTTAGATTGAAGAAATTTAGCTTCACATTCATCGATTTAGCCCACGTGAACTCAGATTTGATGGTTAGATTGAAGAAATTTAGCTTCACATTCATCGATTTAGCCCACGTGAACTCAGATTTGATGGTTAGATTGAAGAAATTTAGCTTCACATTCGTCGATTTAGCCCACGTGAACTCAGATTTGATGGTTAGATTGAAGAAATTTAGCTTCACATTCATCGATTAGCCCACGTGAACTCAGATTTGATGGTTAGATTGAAGAAATTAGCTTCACATTCTCGATTTAGCCCACGTGAACTCAGATTTGATGGTTAGATTGAAGAAATTTAGCTTCACATTCATCGATTTAGCCCACGTGAACTCAGATTTGATGGTTAGATTGAAGAAATTTAGCTTCACATTCGTCGATTTAGCCCACGTGAACTCAGATTTGATGGTTAGATTGAAGAAATTTAGCTTCACATTCATCGATTTAGCCCACGTGAACTCAGATTTGATGGTTAGATTGAAGAAATTTAGCTTCACATTCATCGATTTAGCCCACGTGAACTCAGATTTGATGGTTAGATTGAAGAAATTTAGCTTCACATTCGTCGATTTAGCCAACGTGAACTCAGATTTGATGGTTAGATTGAAGAAATTTAGCTTCACATTCATCGATTTAGCCCACGTGAACTCAGATTTGATGGTTAGATTGAAGAAATTTAGCTTCACATTCATCGATTTAGCCCACGTGAACTCAGATTTGATGGTTAGATTGAAGAAATTTAGCTTCACATTCATCGATTTAGCCCACGTGAACTCAGATTTGATGGTTAGATTGAAGAAATTTAGCTTCACATTCATCGATTTAGCCCACGTGAACTCAGATTTGATGGTTAGATTGAAGAATTTAGCTTCACATTCATCGATTTAGCCACGTGAACTCAGATTTGATGGTTAGATTGAAGAAATTTAGCTTCACATTCGTCGATTTAGCCCACGTGAACTCAGATTTGATGGTTAGATTGAAGAAATTTAGCTTCACATTCTCGATTTAGCCCACGTGAACTCAGATTTGATGGTTAGATTGAAGAAATTTAGCTTCACATTCATCGATTTAGCCCACGTGAACTCAGATTTGATGGTTAGATTGAAGAAATTTAGCTTCATTCGTCGATTTAGCCCACGTGAACTCAGATTTGATGGTTAGATTGAAGAAATTTAGCTTCACATTCATCGATTTAGCCCACGTGAACTCAGATTTGATGGTTAGATTGAAGAAAATTTAGCTTCATTCATCGATTTAGCCCACGTGAACTCAGATTTGATGGTTAGATTGAAGAAATTTAGCTTCACATTCATCGATTTAGCCCACGTGAACTCAGATTTGATGGTTAGATTGAAGAAATTAGCTTCATTCATCGATTTAGCCCACGTGAACTCAGATTTGATGGTTAGATTGAAGAAATTTAGCTTCACATTCATCGATTTAGCCCACGTGAACTCAGATTTGATGGTAGATTGAAGAAATTTAGCTTCACATTCGTCGATTTAGCCCCCACGTGAACTCAGATTGATGGTTAGATGAAGAAATTTTAGCTTCACATTCATGATTTAGCCCACGTGAACTCAGATTTGATGGTTTAGATGAGAGAGAAATTTAGCTTCACATTCATCGATTTAGCCCACGTGAACTCAGATTTGATGGTTAGATTGAAGAAATTTAGCATTCATCGCGATTAGCCCACGTGAACTCAGATTTGATGGTTAGATTGAAGAATTTATTCACATTCGTCGATTTAGCCCACGTGAACTCAGATTTGAGTTAGATGAAGAATTTAGCTTCACATTCATCGATTTAGCCCACGTGAACTCAGATTGATGGTAGATGAAGAAGATTAGCTTCAATTCCGATTTAGCCAAGTGAACTCAGATTGATGGTTAGATTGAAGAAATTTAGCTTCAATTCATCGATTTAGCCCACGTGAACTCAGATTGATGGTTATATTGAAGAAATTTAGCTTCACATTCATCGATTTAGCCCACGTGAACTCAGATTGATGTTAGATTGAAGAAATTAGCTTCACATTCGTCGATTTAGCCCACGTGAACTCAGATTTGATGGTCAGATTGAAGAGAATTTAGCTTCACATTCGTCGATTTAGCCCACGTGAACTCAGATTTGATGGTTAGATTGAAGAAATTTAGCTTCACATCATCGATTTAGCCCACGTGAACTCAGATTTGATGTTATATTGAAGAAATTTAGCTTCGCATTCGTCGATTTTAGCCCACGTGAACTCAGATTTGATGGTTGTTGAAGAAATTTAGCTTCACATTCGTCGATTTAGCCCACGTGAACTCAGATTTGATGGTTAGATTGAAGAAATTTAGCTTCACATTCGTCGATTTAGCCCACTTGAACTCAGATTTGATGTTAGATTGAAGAAAATTTAGCTTCACATTCGTCGATTTAGCCCACGTGAACTCAGATTTGATGGTTAGATTGAAGAAATTTAGCCCAATTCATCGATTTAGCCACGTGAACTCAGATTTGATGGTTAGATGAAGAAATTTAGCTTCACATTCGTCGATTTAGCCCACGTGAACTCAGATTTGATGGTTAGATTGAAGAAATTTCGCTTCACATTCGTCGATTTAGCCCACGTGAACTCAGATTGATGGTTAGATTGAAGAAATTTAGCTTCACATTCGTCGATTTAGCCCACGTGAACTCAGATTTGATGGTTAGATTGAAGAAATTTAGCTTCACATTCGTCGATTTAGCCCACGTGAACTCAGATTTGATGGTTAGATTGAAGAAATTT
>MRSW03000396.1:0-35559 GCA_001923025.3 Taenia multiceps
TTGAAATTTAGCTTCACATTCATCGATTTAGCCCACGTGAACTCAGATTTGATGGTTAGATTGAAGAAATTTAGCTTCACATTCGTCGATTTAGCCCACGTGAACTCAGATTTGATGGTTAGATTGAAGAAATTTAGCTTCACATTCATCGATTTAGCCACGTGAACTCAGATTTGATGGTTAGATTGAAGAAATTTAGCTTCACATTCATCGATTTAGCCCACGTGAACTCAGATTTGATGGTTAGATTGAAGAAATTTAGCTTCACATTCGTCGATTTAGCCCACGTGAACTCAGATTTGATGGTTAGATTGAAGAAATTTAGCTTCACATTCATCGATTTAGCCCACGTGAACTCAGATTTGATGGTTAGATTGAAGAAATTTAGCTTCACATTCATCGATTTAGCCCACGTGAACTCAGATTTGATGGTTAGATTGAAGAAATTTAGCTTCACATTCGTCGATTTAGCCCACGTGAACTCAGATTTGATGGTTAGATTGAAGAAATTTAGCTTCACATTCATCGATTTAGCCCACGTGAACTCAGATTTGATGGTTAGATTGAAGAAATTTAGCTTCACATTCATCGATTTAGCCCACGTGAACTCAGATTTGATGGTTAGATTGAAGAAATTTAGCTTCACATTCATCGATTTAGCCCACGTGAACTCAGATTTGATGGTTAGATTGAAGAAATTTAGCTTCACATTCATCGATTTAGCCCACGTGAACTCAGATTTGATGGTTAGATTGAAGAAATTTAGCTTCACATTCATCGATTTAGCCCACGTGAACTCAGATTTGATGGTTAGATTGAAGAAATTTAGCTTCACATTCATCGATTTAGCCCACGTGAACTCAGATTTGATGGTTAGATTGAAGAAATTTAGCTTCACATTCATCGATTTAGCCCACGTGAACTCAGATTTGATGGTTAGATTGAAGAAATTTAGCTTCACATTCATCGATTTAGCCCACGTGAACTCAGATTTGATGGTTAGATTGAAGAAATTTAGCTTCACATTCATCGATTTAGCCCACGTGAACTCAGATTTGATGGTTAGATTGAAGAAATTTAGCTTCACATTCATCGATTTAGCCCACGTGAACTCAGATTTGATGGTTAGATTGAAGAAATTTAGCTTCACATTCATCGATTTAGCCCACGTGAACTCAGATTTGATGGTTAGATTGAAGAAATTTAGCTTCACATTCATCGATTTAGCCCACGTGAACTCAGATTTGATGGTTAGATTGAAGAAATTTAGCTTCACATTCATCGATTTAGCCCACGTGAACTCAGATTTGATGGTTAGATTGAAGAAATTTAGCTTCACATTCATCGATTTAGCCCACGTGAACTCAGATTTGATGGTTAGATTGAAGAAATTTAGCTTCACATTCATCGATTTAGCCCACGTGAACTCAGATTTGATGGTTAGATTGAAGAAATTTAGCTTCACATTCATCGATTTAGCCCACGTGAACTCAGATTTGATGGTTAGATTGAAGAAATTTAGCTTCACATTCATCGATTTAGCCCACGTGAACTCAGATTTGATGGTTAGATTGAAGAAATTTAGCTTCACATTCATCGATTTAGCCCACGTGAACTCAGATTTGATGGTTAGATTGAAGAAATTTAGCTTCACATTCATCGATTTAGCCCACGTGAACTCAGATTTGATGGTTAGATTGAAGAAATTTAGCTTCACATTCATCGATTTAGCCCACGTGAACTCAGATTTGATGGTTAGATTGAAGAAATTTAGCTTCACATTCATCGATTTAGCCCACGTGAACTCAGATTTGATGGTTAGATTGAAGAAATTTAGCTTCACATTCATCGATTTAGCCCACGTGAACTCAGATTTGATGGTTAGATTGAAGAAATTTAGCTTCACATTCATCGATTTAGCCCACGTGAACTCAGATTTGATGGTTAGATTGAAGAAATTTAGCTTCACATTCATCGATTTAGCCCACGTGAACTCAGATTTGATGGTTAGATTGAAGAAATTTAGCTTCACATTCATCGATTTAGCCCACGTGAACTCAGATTTGATGGTTAGATTGAAGAAATTTAGCTTCACATTCATCGATTTAGCCCACGTGAACTCAGATTTGATGGTTAGATTGAAGAAATTTAGCTTCACATTCATCGATTTAGCCCACGTGAACTCAGATTTGATGGTTAGATTGAAGAAATTTAGCTTCACATTCATCGATTTAGCCCACGTGAACTCAGATTTGATGGTTAGATTGAAGAAATTTAGCTTCACATTCATCGATTTAGCCCACGTGAACTCAGATTTGATGGTTAGATTGAAGAAATTTAGCTTCACATTCATCGATTTAGCCCACGTGAACTCAGATTTGATGGTTAGATTGAAGAAATTTAGCTTCACATTCATCGATTTAGCCCACGTGAACTCAGATTTGATGGTTAGATTGAAGAAATTTAGCTTCACATTCATCGATTTAGCCCACGTGAACTCAGATTTGATGGTTAGATTGAAGAAATTTAGCTTCACATTCATCGATTTAGCCCACGTGAACTCAGATTTGATGGTTAGATTGAAGAAATTTAGCTTCACATTCATCGATTTAGCCCACGTGAACTCAGATTTGATGGTTAGATTGAAGAAATTTAGCTTCACATTCGTCGATTTAGCCCACGTGAACTCAGATTTGATGGTTAGATTGAAGAAATTTAGCTTCACATTCATCGATTTAGCCCACGTGAACTCAGATTTGATGGTTAGATTGAAGAAATTTAGCTTCACATTCATCGATTTAGCCCACGTGAACTCAGATTTGATGGTTAGATTGAAGAAATTTAGCTTCACATTCATCGATTTAGCCCACGTGAACTCAGATTTGATGGTTAGATTGAAGAAATTTAGCTTCACATTCATCGATTTAGCCCACGTGAACTCAGATTTGATGGTTAGATTGAAGAAATTTAGCTTCACATTCATCGATTTAGCCCACGTGAACTCAGATTTGATGGTTAGATTGAAGAAATTTAGCTTCACATTCATCGATTTAGCCCACGTGAACTCAGATTTGATGGTTAGATTGAAGAAATTTAGCTTCACATTCATCGATTTAGCCCACGTGAACTCAGATTTGATGGTTAGATTGAAGAAATTTAGCTTCACATTCATCGATTTAGCCCACGTGAACTCAGATTTGATGGTTAGATTGAAGAAATTTAGCTTCACATTCATCGATTTAGCCCACGTGAACTCAGATTTGATGGTTAGATTGAAGAAATTTAGCTTCACATTCATCGATTTAGCCCACGTGAACTCAGATTTGATGGTTAGATTGAAGAAATTTAGCTTCACATTCATCGATTTAGCCCACGTGAACTCAGATTTGATGGTTAGATTGAAGAAATTTAGCTTCACATTCATCGATTTAGCCCACGTGAACTCAGATTTGATGGTTAGATTGAAGAAATTTAGCTTCACATTCATCGATTTAGCCCACGTGAACTCAGATTTGATGGTTAGATTGAAGAAATTTAGCTTCACATTCATCGATTTAGCCCACGTGAACTCAGATTTGATGGTTAGATTGAAGAAATTTAGCTTCACATTCATCGATTTAGCCCACGTGAACTCAGATTTGATGGTTAGATTGAAGAAATTTAGCTTCACATTCATCGATTTAGCCCACGTGAACTCAGATTTGATGGTTAGATTGAAGAAATTTAGCTTCACATTCATCGATTTAGCCCACGTGAACTCAGATTTGATGGTTAGATTGAAGAAATTTAGCTTCACATTCATCGATTTAGCCCACGTGAACTCAGATTTGATGGTTAGATTGAAGAAATTTAGCTTCACATTCGTCGATTTAGCCCACGTGAACTCAGATTTGATGGTTAGATTGAAGAAATTTAGCTTCACATTCATCGATTTAGCCCACGTGAACTCAGATTTGATGGTTAGATTGAAGAAATTTAGCTTCACATTCGTCGATTTAGCCCACGTGAACTCAGATTTGATGGTTAGATTGAAGAAATTTAGCTTCACATTCATCGATTTAGCCCACGTGAACTCAGATTTGATGGTTAGATTGAAGAAATTTAGCTTCACATTCATCGATTTAGCCCACGTGAACTCAGATTTGATGGTTAGATTGAAGAAATTTAGCTTCACATTCATCGATTTAGCCCACGTGAACTCAGATTTGATGGTTAGATTGAAGAAATTTAGCTTCACATTCATCGATTTAGCCCACGTGAACTCAGATTTGATGGTTAGATTGAAGAAATTTAGCTTCACATTCATCGATTTAGCCCACGTGAACTCAGATTTGATGGTTAGATTGAAGAAATTTAGCTTCACATTCATCGATTTAGCCCACGTGAACTCAGATTTGATGGTTAGATTGAAGAAATTTAGCTTCACATTCATCGATTTAGCCCACGTGAACTCAGATTTGATGGTTAGATTGAAGAAATTTAGCTTCACATTCATCGATTTAGCCCACGTGAACTCAGATTTGATGGTTAGATTGAAGAAATTTAGCTTCACATTCATCGATTTAGCCCACGTGAACTCAGATTTGATGGTTAGATTGAAGAAATTTAGCTTCACATTCATCGATTTAGCCCACGTGAACTCAGATTTGATGGTTAGATTGAAGAAATTTAGCTTCACATTCATCGATTTAGCCCACGTGAACTCAGATTTGATGGTTAGATTGAAGAAATTTAGCTTCACATTCATCGATTTAGCCCACGTGAACTCAGATTTGATGGTTAGATTGAAGAAATTTAGCTTCACATTCATCGATTTAGCCCACGTGAACTCAGATTTGATGGTTAGATTGAAGAAATTTAGCTTCACATTCATCGATTTAGCCCACGTGAACTCAGATTTGATGGTTAGATTGAAGAAATTTAGCTTCACATTCATCGATTTAGCCACGTGAACTCAGATTTGATGGTTAGATTGAAGAAATTTAGCTTCACATTCATCGATTTAGCCCACGTGAACTCAGATTTGATGGTTAGATTGAAGAAATTTAGCTTCACATTCATCGATTTAGCCCACGTGAACTCAGATTTGATGGTTAGATTGAAGAAATTTAGCTTCACATTCATCGATTTAGCCCACGTGAACTCAGATTTGATGGTTAGATTGAAGAAATTTAGCTTCACATTCATCGATTTAGCCCACGTGAACTCAGATTTGATGGTTAGATTGAAGAAATTTAGCTTCACATTCATCGATTTAGCCCACGTGAACTCAGATTTGATGGTTAGATTGAAGAAATTTAGCTTCACATTCATCGATTTAGCCCACGTGAACTCAGATTTGATGGTTAGATTGAAGAAATTTAGCTTCACATTCATCGATTTAGCCCACGTGAACTCAGATTTGATGGTTAGATTGAAGAAATTTAGCTTCACATTCATCGATTTAGCCCACGTGAACTCAGATTTGATGGTTAGATTGAAGAAATTTAGCTTCACATTCATCGATTTAGCCCACGTGAACTCAGATTTGATGGTTAGATTGAAGAAATTTAGCTTCACATTCATCGATTTAGCCCACGTGAACTCAGATTTGATGGTTAGATTGAAGAAATTTAGCTTCACATTCATCGATTTAGCCCACGTGAACTCAGATTTGATGGTTAGATTGAAGAAATTTAGCTTCACATTCATCGATTTAGCCCACGTGAACTCAGATTTGATGGTTAGATTGAAGAAATTTAGCTTCACATTCATCGATTTAGCCCACGTGAACTCAGATTTGATGGTTAGATTGAAGAAATTTAGCTTCACATTCATCGATTTAGCCCACGTGAACTCAGATTTGATGGTTAGATTGAAGAAATTTAGCTTCACATTCATCGATTTAGCCCACGTGAACTCAGATTTGATGGTTAGATTGAAGAAATTTAGCTTCACATTCATCGATTTAGCCCACGTGAACTCAGATTTGATGGTTAGATTGAAGAAATTTAGCTTCACATTCATCGATTTAGCCCACGTGAACTCAGATTTGATGGTTAGATTGAAGAAATTTAGCTTCACATTCATCGATTTAGCCCACGTGAACTCAGATTTGATGGTTAGATTGAAGAAATTTAGCTTCACATTCATCGATTTAGCCCACGTGAACTCAGATTTGATGGTTAGATTGAAGAAATTTAGCTTCACATTCATCGATTTAGCCCACGTGAACTCAGATTTGATGGTTAGATTGAAGAAATTTAGCTTCACATTCATCGATTTAGCCCACGTGAACTCAGATTTGATGGTTAGATTGAAGAAATTTAGCTTCACATTCATCGATTTAGCCCACGTGAACTCAGATTTGATGGTTAGATTGAAGAAATTTAGCTTCACATTCATCGATTTAGCCCACGTGAACTCAGATTTGATGGTTAGATTGAAGAAATTTAGCTTCACATTCATCGATTTAGCCCACGTGAACTCAGATTTGATGGTTAGATTGAAGAAATTTAGCTTCACATTCATCGATTTAGCCCACGTGAACTCAGATTTGATGGTTAGATTGAAGAAATTTAGCTTCACATTCGTCGATTTAGCCCACGTGAACTCAGATTTGATGGTTAGATTGAAGAAATTTAGCTTCACATTCATCGATTTAGCCCACGTGAACTCAGATTTGATGGTTAGATTGAAGAAATTTAGCTTCACATTCATCGATTTAGCCCACGTGAACTCAGATTTGATGGTTAGATTGAAGAAATTTAGCTTCACATTCATCGATTTAGCCCACGTGAACTCAGATTTGATGGTTAGATTGAAGAAATTTAGCTTCACATTCATCGATTTAGCCCACGTGAACTCAGATTTGATGGTTAGATTGAAGAAATTTAGCTTCACATTCATCGATTTAGCCCACGTGAACTCAGATTTGATGGTTAGATTGAAGAAATTTAGCTTCACATTCATCGATTTAGCCCACGTGAACTCAGATTTGATGGTTAGATTGAAGAAATTTAGCTTCACATTCATCGATTTAGCCCACGTGAACTCAGATTTGATGGTTAGATTGAAGAAATTTAGCTTCACATTCATCGATTTAGCCCACGTGAACTCAGATTTGATGGTTAGATTGAAGAAATTTAGCTTCACATTCATCGATTTAGCCCACGTGAACTCAGATTTGATGGTTAGATTGAAGAAATTTAGCTTCACATTCGTCGATTTAGCCCACGTGAACTCAGATTTGATGGTTAGATTGAAGAAATTTAGCTTCACATTCATCGATTTAGCCCACGTGAACTCAGATTTGATGGTTAGATTGAAGAAATTTAGCTTCACATTCATCGATTTAGCCCACGTGAACTCAGATTTGATGGTTAGATTGAAGAAATTTAGCTTCACATTCATCGATTTAGCCCACGTGAACTCAGATTTGATGGTTAGATTGAAGAAATTTAGCTTCACATTCGTCGATTTAGCCCACGTGAACTCAGATTTGATGGTTAGATTGAAGAAATTTAGCTTCACATTCATCGATTTAGCCCACGTGAACTCAGATTTGATGGTTAGATTGAAGAAATTTAGCTTCACATTCATCGATTTAGCCCACGTGAACTCAGATTTGATGGTTAGATTGAAGAAATTTAGCTTCACATTCATCGATTTAGCCCACGTGAACTCAGATTTGATGGTTAGATTGAAGAAATTTAGCTTCACATTCATCGATTTAGCCCACGTGAACTCAGATTTGATGGTTAGATTGAAGAAATTTAGCTTCACATTCATCGATTTAGCCCACGTGAACTCAGATTTGATGGTTAGATTGAAGAAATTTAGCTTCACATTCATCGATTTAGCCCACGTGAACTCAGATTTGATGGTTAGATTGAAGAAATTTAGCTTCACATTCATCGATTTAGCCCACGTGAACTCAGATTTGATGGTTAGATTGAAGAAATTTAGCTTCACATTCATCGATTTAGCCCACGTGAACTCAGATTTGATGGTTAGATTGAAGAAATTTAGCTTCACATTCATCGATTTAGCCCACGTGAACTCAGATTTGATGGTTAGATTGAAGAAATTTAGCTTCACATTCATCGATTTAGCCCACGTGAACTCAGATTTGATGGTTAGATTGAAGAAATTTAGCTTCACATTCATCGATTTAGCCCACGTGAACTCAGATTTGATGGTTAGATTGAAGAAATTTAGCTTCACATTCATCGATTTAGCCCACGTGAACTCAGATTTGATGGTTAGATTGAAGAAATTTAGCTTCACATTCATCGATTTAGCCCACGTGAACTCAGATTTGATGGTTAGATTGAAGAAATTTAGCTTCACATTCATCGATTTAGCCCACGTGAACTCAGATTTGATGGTTAGATTGAAGAAATTTAGCTTCACATTCATCGATTTAGCCCACGTGAACTCAGATTTGATGGTTAGATTGAAGAAATTTAGCTTCACATTCATCGATTTAGCCCACGTGAACTCAGATTTGATGGTTAGATTGAAGAAATTTAGCTTCACATTCATCGATTTAGCCCACGTGAACTCAGATTTGATGGTTAGATTGAAGAAATTTAGCTTCACATTCATCGATTTAGCCCACGTGAACTCAGATTTGATGGTTAGATTGAAGAAATTTAGCTTCACATTCATCGATTTAGCCCACGTGAACTCAGATTTGATGGTTAGATTGAAGAAATTTAGCTTCACATTCATCGATTTAGCCCACGTGAACTCAGATTTGATGGTTAGATTGAAGAAATTTAGCTTCACATTCATCGATTTAGCCCACGTGAACTCAGATTTGATGGTTAGATTGAAGAAATTTAGCTTCACATTCATCGATTTAGCCCACGTGAACTCAGATTTGATGGTTAGATTGAAGAAATTTAGCTTCACATTCATCGATTTAGCCCACGTGAACTCAGATTTGATGGTTAGATTGAAGAAATTTAGCTTCACATTCATCGATTTAGCCCACGTGAACTCAGATTTGATGGTTAGATTGAAGAAATTTAGCTTCACATTCATCGATTTAGCCCACGTGAACTCAGATTTGATGGTTAGATTGAAGAAATTTAGCTTCACATTCATCGATTTAGCCCACGTGAACTCAGATTTGATGGTTAGATTGAAGAAATTTAGCTTCACATTCATCGATTTAGCCCACGTGAACTCAGATTTGATGGTTAGATTGAAGAAATTTAGCTTCACATTCATCGATTTAGCCCACGTGAACTCAGATTTGATGGTTAGATTGAAGAAATTTAGCTTCACATTCATCGATTTAGCCCACGTGAACTCAGATTTGATGGTTAGATTGAAGAAATTTAGCTTCACATTCATCGATTTAGCCCACGTGAACTCAGATTTGATGGTTAGATTGAAGAAATTTAGCTTCACATTCATCGATTTAGCCCACGTGAACTCAGATTTGATGGTTAGATTGAAGAAATTTAGCTTCACATTCATCGATTTAGCCCACGTGAACTCAGATTTGATGGTTAGATTGAAGAAATTTAGCTTCACATTCATCGATTTAGCCCACGTGAACTCAGATTTGATGGTTAGATTGAAGAAATTTAGCTTCACATTCATCGATTTAGCCCACGTGAACTCAGATTTGATGGTTAGATTGAAGAAATTTAGCTTCACATTCATCGATTTAGCCCACGTGAACTCAGATTTGATGGTTAGATTGAAGAAATTTAGCTTCACATTCATCGATTTAGCCCACGTGAACTCAGATTTGATGGTTAGATTGAAGAAATTTAGCTTCACATTCATCGATTTAGCCCACGTGAACTCAGATTTGATGGTTAGATTGAAGAAATTTAGCTTCACATTCATCGATTTAGCCCACGTGAACTCAGATTTGATGGTTAGATTGAAGAAATTTAGCTTCACATTCATCGATTTAGCCCACGTGAACTCAGATTTGATGGTTAGATTGAAGAAATTTAGCTTCACATTCATCGATTTAGCCCACGTGAACTCAGATTTGATGGTTAGATTGAAGAAATTTAGCTTCACATTCGTCGATTTAGCCCACGTGAACTCAGATTTGATGGTTAGATTGAAGAAATTTAGCTTCACATTCATCGATTTAGCCCACGTGAACTCAGATTTGATGGTTAGATTGAAGAAATTTAGCTTCACATTCATCGATTTAGCCCACGTGAACTCAGATTTGATGGTTAGATTGAAGAAATTTAGCTTCACATTCATCGATTTAGCCCACGTGAACTCAGATTTGATGGTTAGATTGAAGAAATTTAGCTTCACATTCATCGATTTAGCCCACGTGAACTCAGATTTGATGGTTAGATTGAAGAAATTTAGCTTCACATTCATCGATTTAGCCCACGTGAACTCAGATTTGATGGTTAGATTGAAGAAATTTAGCTTCACATTCGTCGATTTAGCCCACGTGAACTCAGATTTGATGGTTAGATTGAAGAAATTTAGCTTCACATTCATCGATTTAGCCCACGTGAACTCAGATTTGATGGTTAGATTGAAGAAATTTAGCTTCACATTCATCGATTTAGCCCACGTGAACTCAGATTTGATGGTTAGATTGAAGAAATTTAGCTTCACATTCATCGATTTAGCCCACGTGAACTCAGATTTGATGGTTAGATTGAAGAAATTTAGCTTCACATTCATCGATTTAGCCCACGTGAACTCAGATTTGATGGTTAGATTGAAGAAATTTAGCTTCACATTCATCGATTTAGCCCACGTGAACTCAGATTTGATGGTTAGATTGAAGAAATTTAGCTTCACATTCATCGATTTAGCCCACGTGAACTCAGATTTGATGGTTAGATTGAAGAAATTTAGCTTCACATTCATCGATTTAGCCCACGTGAACTCAGATTTGATGGTTAGATTGAAGAAATTTAGCTTCACATTCATCGATTTAGCCCACGTGAACTCAGATTTGATGGTTAGATTGAAGAAATTTAGCTTCACATTCATCGATTTAGCCCACGTGAACTCAGATTTGATGGTTAGATTGAAGAAATTTAGCTTCACATTCATCGATTTAGCCCACGTGAACTCAGATTTGATGGTTAGATTGAAGAAATTTAGCTTCACATTCATCGATTTAGCCCACGTGAACTCAGATTTGATGGTTAGATTGAAGAAATTTAGCTTCACATTCATCGATTTAGCCCACGTGAACTCAGATTTGATGGTTAGATTGAAGAAATTTAGCTTCACATTCATCGATTTAGCCCACGTGAACTCAGATTTGATGGTTAGATTGAAGAAATTTAGCTTCACATTCATCGATTTAGCCCACGTGAACTCAGATTTGATGGTTAGATTGAAGAAATTTAGCTTCACATTCATCGATTTAGCCCACGTGAACTCAGATTTGATGGTTAGATTGAAGAAATTTAGCTTCACATTCGTCGATTTAGCCCACGTGAACTCAGATTTGATGGTTAGATTGAAGAAATTTAGCTTCACATTCATCGATTTAGCCCACGTGAACTCAGATTTGATGGTTAGATTGAAGAAATTTAGCTTCACATTCATCGATTTAGCCCACGTGAACTCAGATTTGATGGTTAGATTGAAGAAATTTAGCTTCACATTCATCGATTTAGCCCACGTGAACTCAGATTTGATGGTTAGATTGAAGAAATTTAGCTTCACATTCATCGATTTAGCCCACGTGAACTCAGATTTGATGGTTAGATTGAAGAAATTTAGCTTCACATTCATCGATTTAGCCCACGTGAACTCAGATTTGATGGTTAGATTGAAGAAATTTAGCTTCACATTCATCGATTTAGCCCACGTGAACTCAGATTTGATGGTTAGATTGAAGAAATTTAGCTTCACATTCATCGATTTAGCCCACGTGAACTCAGATTTGATGGTTAGATTGAAGAAATTTAGCTTCACATTCATCGATTTAGCCCACGTGAACTCAGATTTGATGGTTAGATTGAAGAAATTTAGCTTCACATTCATCGATTTAGCCCACGTGAACTCAGATTTGATGGTTAGATTGAAGAAATTTAGCTTCACATTCATCGATTTAGCCCACGTGAACTCAGATTTGATGGTTAGATTGAAGAAATTTAGCTTCACATTCATCGATTTAGCCCACGTGAACTCAGATTTGATGGTTAGATTGAAGAAATTTAGCTTCACATTCATCGATTTAGCCCACGTGAACTCAGATTTGATGGTTAGATTGAAGAAATTTAGCTTCACATTCATCGATTTAGCCCACGTGAACTCAGATTTGATGGTTAGATTGAAGAAATTTAGCTTCACATTCATCGATTTAGCCCACGTGAACTCAGATTTGATGGTTAGATTGAAGAAATTTAGCTTCACATTCATCGATTTAGCCCACGTGAACTCAGATTTGATGGTTAGATTGAAGAAATTTAGCTTCACATTCATCGATTTAGCCCACGTGAACTCAGATTTGATGGTTAGATTGAAGAAATTTAGCTTCACATTCATCGATTTAGCCCACGTGAACTCAGATTTGATGGTTAGATTGAAGAAATTTAGCTTCACATTCATCGATTTAGCCCACGTGAACTCAGATTTGATGGTTAGATTGAAGAAATTTAGCTTCACATTCATCGATTTAGCCCACGTGAACTCAGATTTGATGGTTAGATTGAAGAAATTTAGCTTCACATTCATCGATTTAGCCCACGTGAACTCAGATTTGATGGTTAGATTGAAGAAATTTAGCTTCACATTCATCGATTTAGCCCACGTGAACTCAGATTTGATGGTTAGATTGAAGAAATTTAGCTTCACATTCATCGATTTAGCCCACGTGAACTCAGATTTGATGGTTAGATTGAAGAAATTTAGCTTCACATTCATCGATTTAGCCCACGTGAACTCAGATTTGATGGTTAGATTGAAGAAATTTAGCTTCACATTCATCGATTTAGCCCACGTGAACTCAGATTTGATGGTTAGATTGAAGAAATTTAGCTTCACATTCATCGATTTAGCCCACGTGAACTCAGATTTGATGGTTAGATTGAAGAAATTTAGCTTCACATTCATCGATTTAGCCCACGTGAACTCAGATTTGATGGTTAGATTGAAGAAATTTAGCTTCACATTCATCGATTTAGCCCACGTGAACTCAGATTTGATGGTTAGATTGAAGAAATTTAGCTTCACATTCATCGATTTAGCCCACGTGAACTCAGATTTGATGGTTAGATTGAAGAAATTTAGCTTCACATTCATCGATTTAGCCCACGTGAACTCAGATTTGATGGTTAGATTGAAGAAATTTAGCTTCACATTCATCGATTTAGCCCACGTGAACTCAGATTTGATGGTTAGATTGAAGAAATTTAGCTTCACATTCATCGATTTAGCCCACGTGAACTCAGATTTGATGGTTAGATTGAAGAAATTTAGCTTCACATTCATCGATTTAGCCCACGTGAACTCAGATTTGATGGTTAGATTGAAGAAATTTAGCTTCACATTCATCGATTTAGCCCACGTGAACTCAGATTTGATGGTTAGATTGAAGAAATTTAGCTTCACATTCATCGATTTAGCCCACGTGAACTCAGATTTGATGGTTAGATTGAAGAAATTTAGCTTCACATTCATCGATTTAGCCCACGTGAACTCAGATTTGATGGTTAGATTGAAGAAATTTAGCTTCACATTCATCGATTTAGCCCACGTGAACTCAGATTTGATGGTTAGATTGAAGAAATTTAGCTTCACATTCATCGATTTAGCCCACGTGAACTCAGATTTGATGGTTAGATTGAAGAAATTTAGCTTCACATTCATCGATTTAGCCCACGTGAACTCAGATTTGATGGTTAGATTGAAGAAATTTAGCTTCACATTCATCGATTTAGCCCACGTGAACTCAGATTTGATGGTTAGATTGAAGAAATTTAGCTTCACATTCATCGATTTAGCCCACGTGAACTCAGATTTGATGGTTAGATTGAAGAAATTTAGCTTCACATTCATCGATTTAGCCCACGTGAACTCAGATTTGATGGTTAGATTGAAGAAATTTAGCTTCACATTCATCGATTTAGCCCACGTGAACTCAGATTTGATGGTTAGATTGAAGAAATTTAGCTTCACATTCATCGATTTAGCCCACGTGAACTCAGATTTGATGGTTAGATTGAAGAAATTTAGCTTCACATTCATCGATTTAGCCCACGTGAACTCAGATTTGATGGTTAGATTGAAGAAATTTAGCTTCACATTCATCGATTTAGCCCACGTGAACTCAGATTTGATGGTTAGATTGAAGAAATTTAGCTTCACATTCATCGATTTAGCCCACGTGAACTCAGATTTGATGGTTAGATTGAAGAAATTTAGCTTCACATTCATCGATTTAGCCCACGTGAACTCAGATTTGATGGTTAGATTGAAGAAATTTAGCTTCACATTCATCGATTTAGCCCACGTGAACTCAGATTTGATGGTTAGATTGAAGAAATTTAGCTTCACATTCATCGATTTAGCCCACGTGAACTCAGATTTGATGGTTAGATTGAAGAAATTTAGCTTCACATTCATCGATTTAGCCCACGTGAACTCAGATTTGATGGTTAGATTGAAGAAATTTAGCTTCACATTCATCGATTTAGCCCACGTGAACTCAGATTTGATGGTTAGATTGAAGAAATTTAGCTTCACATTCATCGATTTAGCCCACGTGAACTCAGATTTGATGGTTAGATTGAAGAAATTTAGCTTCACATTCATCGATTTAGCCCACGTGAACTCAGATTTGATGGTTAGATTGAAGAAATTTAGCTTCACATTCATCGATTTAGCCCACGTGAACTCAGATTTGATGGTTAGATTGAAGAAATTTAGCTTCACATTCATCGATTTAGCCCACGTGAACTCAGATTTGATGGTTAGATTGAAGAAATTTAGCTTCACATTCATCGATTTAGCCCACGTGAACTCAGATTTGATGGTTAGATTGAAGAAATTTAGCTTCACATTCATCGATTTAGCCCACGTGAACTCAGATTTGATGGTTAGATTGAAGAAATTTAGCTTCACATTCATCGATTTAGCCCACGTGAACTCAGATTTGATGGTTAGATTGAAGAAATTTAGCTTCACATTCATCGATTTAGCCCACGTGAACTCAGATTTGATGGTTAGATTGAAGAAATTTAGCTTCACATTCATCGATTTAGCCCACGTGAACTCAGATTTGATGGTTAGATTGAAGAAATTTAGCTTCACATTCATCGATTTAGCCCACGTGAACTCAGATTTGATGGTTAGATTGAAGAAATTTAGCTTCACATTCATCGATTTAGCCCACGTGAACTCAGATTTGATGGTTAGATTGAAGAAATTTAGCTTCACATTCATCGATTTAGCCCACGTGAACTCAGATTTGATGGTTAGATTGAAGAAATTTAGCTTCACATTCATCGATTTAGCCCACGTGAACTCAGATTTGATGGTTAGATTGAAGAAATTTAGCTTCACATTCATCGATTTAGCCCACGTGAACTCAGATTTGATGGTTAGATTGAAGAAATTTAGCTTCACATTCATCGATTTAGCCCACGTGAACTCAGATTTGATGGTTAGATTGAAGAAATTTAGCTTCACATTCATCGATTTAGCCCACGTGAACTCAGATTTGATGGTTAGATTGAAGAAATTTAGCTTCACATTCATCGATTTAGCCCACGTGAACTCAGATTTGATGGTTAGATTGAAGAAATTTAGCTTCACATTCATCGATTTAGCCCACGTGAACTCAGATTTGATGGTTAGATTGAAGAAATTTAGCTTCACATTCATCGATTTAGCCCACGTGAACTCAGATTTGATGGTTAGATTGAAGAAATTTAGCTTCACATTCATCGATTTAGCCCACGTGAACTCAGATTTGATGGTTAGATTGAAGAAATTTAGCTTCACATTCATCGATTTAGCCCACGTGAACTCAGATTTGATGGTTAGATTGAAGAAATTTAGCTTCACATTCATCGATTTAGCCCACGTGAACTCAGATTTGATGGTTAGATTGAAGAAATTTAGCTTCACATTCATCGATTTAGCCCACGTGAACTCAGATTTGATGGTTAGATTGAAGAAATTTAGCTTCACATTCATCGATTTAGCCCACGTGAACTCAGATTTGATGGTTAGATTGAAGAAATTTAGCTTCACATTCATCGATTTAGCCCACGTGAACTCAGATTTGATGGTTAGATTGAAGAAATTTAGCTTCACATTCATCGATTTAGCCCACGTGAACTCAGATTTGATGGTTAGATTGAAGAAATTTAGCTTCACATTCATCGATTTAGCCCACGTGAACTCAGATTTGATGGTTAGATTGAAGAAATTTAGCTTCACATTCATCGATTTAGCCCACGTGAACTCAGATTTGATGGTTAGATTGAAGAAATTTAGCTTCACATTCATCGATTTAGCCCACGTGAACTCAGATTTGATGGTTAGATTGAAGAAATTTAGCTTCACATTCATCGATTTAGCCCACGTGAACTCAGATTTGATGGTTAGATTGAAGAAATTTAGCTTCACATTCATCGATTTAGCCCACGTGAACTCAGATTTGATGGTTAGATTGAAGAAATTTAGCTTCACATTCATCGATTTAGCCCACGTGAACTCAGATTTGATGGTTAGATTGAAGAAATTTAGCTTCACATTCATCGATTTAGCCCACGTGAACTCAGATTTGATGGTTAGATTGAAGAAATTTAGCTTCACATTCATCGATTTAGCCCACGTGAACTCAGATTTGATGGTTAGATTGAAGAAATTTAGCTTCACATTCATCGATTTAGCCCACGTGAACTCAGATTTGATGGTTAGATTGAAGAAATTTAGCTTCACATTCATCGATTTAGCCCACGTGAACTCAGATTTGATGGTTAGATTGAAGAAATTTAGCTTCACATTCATCGATTTAGCCCACGTGAACTCAGATTTGATGGTTAGATTGAAGAAATTTAGCTTCACATTCATCGATTTAGCCCACGTGAACTCAGATTTGATGGTTAGATTGAAGAAATTTAGCTTCACATTCATCGATTTAGCCCACGTGAACTCAGATTTGATGGTTAGATTGAAGAAATTTAGCTTCACATTCATCGATTTAGCCCACGTGAACTCAGATTTGATGGTTAGATTGAAGAAATTTAGCTTCACATTCATCGATTTAGCCCACGTGAACTCAGATTTGATGGTTAGATTGAAGAAATTTAGCTTCACATTCATCGATTTAGCCCACGTGAACTCAGATTTGATGGTTAGATTGAAGAAATTTAGCTTCACATTCATCGATTTAGCCCACGTGAACTCAGATTTGATGGTTAGATTGAAGAAATTTAGCTTCACATTCATCGATTTAGCCCACGTGAACTCAGATTTGATGGTTAGATTGAAGAAATTTAGCTTCACATTCATCGATTTAGCCCACGTGAACTCAGATTTGATGGTTAGATTGAAGAAATTTAGCTTCACATTCATCGATTTAGCCCACGTGAACTCAGATTTGATGGTTAGATTGAAGAAATTTAGCTTCACATTCATCGATTTAGCCCACGTGAACTCAGATTTGATGGTTAGATTGAAGAAATTTAGCTTCACATTCATCGATTTAGCCCACGTGAACTCAGATTTGATGGTTAGATTGAAGAAATTTAGCTTCACATTCATCGATTTAGCCCACGTGAACTCAGATTTGATGGTTAGATTGAAGAAATTTAGCTTCACATTCATCGATTTAGCCCACGTGAACTCAGATTTGATGGTTAGATTGAAGAAATTTAGCTTCACATTCATCGATTTAGCCCACGTGAACTCAGATTTGATGGTTAGATTGAAGAAATTTAGCTTCACATTCATCGATTTAGCCCACGTGAACTCAGATTTGATGGTTAGATTGAAGAAATTTAGCTTCACATTCATCGATTTAGCCCACGTGAACTCAGATTTGATGGTTAGATTGAAGAAATTTAGCTTCACATTCATCGATTTAGCCCACGTGAACTCAGATTTGATGGTTAGATTGAAGAAATTTAGCTTCACATTCATCGATTTAGCCCACGTGAACTCAGATTTGATGGTTAGATTGAAGAAATTTAGCTTCACATTCATCGATTTAGCCCACGTGAACTCAGATTTGATGGTTAGATTGAAGAAATTTAGCTTCACATTCATCGATTTAGCCCACGTGAACTCAGATTTGATGGTTAGATTGAAGAAATTTAGCTTCACATTCATCGATTTAGCCCACGTGAACTCAGATTTGATGGTTAGATTGAAGAAATTTAGCTTCACATTCATCGATTTAGCCCACGTGAACTCAGATTTGATGGTTAGATTGAAGAAATTTAGCTTCACATTCATCGATTTAGCCCACGTGAACTCAGATTTGATGGTTAGATTGAAGAAATTTAGCTTCACATTCATCGATTTAGCCCACGTGAACTCAGATTTGATGGTTAGATTGAAGAAATTTAGCTTCACATTCATCGATTTAGCCCACGTGAACTCAGATTTGATGGTTAGATTGAAGAAATTTAGCTTCACATTCATCGATTTAGCCCACGTGAACTCAGATTTGATGGTTAGATTGAAGAAATTTAGCTTCACATTCATCGATTTAGCCCACGTGAACTCAGATTTGATGGTTAGATTGAAGAAATTTAGCTTCACATTCATCGATTTAGCCCACGTGAACTCAGATTTGATGGTTAGATTGAAGAAATTTAGCTTCACATTCATCGATTTAGCCCACGTGAACTCAGATTTGATGGTTAGATTGAAGAAATTTAGCTTCACATTCATCGATTTAGCCCACGTGAACTCAGATTTGATGGTTAGATTGAAGAAATTTAGCTTCACATTCATCGATTTAGCCCACGTGAACTCAGATTTGATGGTTAGATTGAAGAAATTTAGCTTCACATTCATCGATTTAGCCCACGTGAACTCAGATTTGATGGTTAGATTGAAGAAATTTAGCTTCACATTCATCGATTTAGCCCACGTGAACTCAGATTTGATGGTTAGATTGAAGAAATTTAGCTTCACATTCATCGATTTAGCCCACGTGAACTCAGATTTGATGGTTAGATTGAAGAAATTTAGCTTCACATTCATCGATTTAGCCCACGTGAACTCAGATTTGATGGTTAGATTGAAGAAATTTAGCTTCACATTCATCGATTTAGCCCACGTGAACTCAGATTTGATGGTTAGATTGAAGAAATTTAGCTTCACATTCATCGATTTAGCCCACGTGAACTCAGATTTGATGGTTAGATTGAAGAAATTTAGCTTCACATTCATCGATTTAGCCCACGTGAACTCAGATTTGATGGTTAGATTGAAGAAATTTAGCTTCACATTCATCGATTTAGCCCACGTGAACTCAGATTTGATGGTTAGATTGAAGAAATTTAGCTTCACATTCATCGATTTAGCCCACGTGAACTCAGATTTGATGGTTAGATTGAAGAAATTTAGCTTCACATTCATCGATTTAGCCCACGTGAACTCAGATTTGATGGTTAGATTGAAGAAATTTAGCTTCACATTCATCGATTTAGCCCACGTGAACTCAGATTTGATGGTTAGATTGAAGAAATTTAGCTTCACATTCATCGATTTAGCCCACGTGAACTCAGATTTGATGGTTAGATTGAAGAAATTTAGCTTCACATTCATCGATTTAGCCCACGTGAACTCAGATTTGATGGTTAGATTGAAGAAATTTAGCTTCACATTCATCGATTTAGCCCACGTGAACTCAGATTTGATGGTTAGATTGAAGAAATTTAGCTTCACATTCATCGATTTAGCCCACGTGAACTCAGATTTGATGGTTAGATTGAAGAAATTTAGCTTCACATTCATCGATTTAGCCCACGTGAACTCAGATTTGATGGTTAGATTGAAGAAATTTAGCTTCACATTCATCGATTTAGCCCACGTGAACTCAGATTTGATGGTTAGATTGAAGAAATTTAGCTTCACATTCATCGATTTAGCCCACGTGAACTCAGATTTGATGGTTAGATTGAAGAAATTTAGCTTCACATTCATCGATTTAGCCCACGTGAACTCAGATTTGATGGTTAGATTGAAGAAATTTAGCTTCACATTCATCGATTTAGCCCACGTGAACTCAGATTTGATGGTTAGATTGAAGAAATTTAGCTTCACATTCATCGATTTAGCCCACGTGAACTCAGATTTGATGGTTAGATTGAAGAAATTTAGCTTCACATTCATCGATTTAGCCCACGTGAACTCAGATTTGATGGTTAGATTGAAGAAATTTAGCTTCACATTCATCGATTTAGCCCACGTGAACTCAGATTTGATGGTTAGATTGAAGAAATTTAGCTTCACATTCATCGATTTAGCCCACGTGAACTCAGATTTGATGGTTAGATTGAAGAAATTTAGCTTCACATTCATCGATTTAGCCCACGTGAACTCAGATTTGATGGTTAGATTGAAGAAATTTAGCTTCACATTCATCGATTTAGCCCACGTGAACTCAGATTTGATGGTTAGATTGAAGAAATTTAGCTTCACATTCATCGATTTAGCCCACGTGAACTCAGATTTGATGGTTAGATTGAAGAAATTTAGCTTCACATTCATCGATTTAGCCCACGTGAACTCAGATTTGATGGTTAGATTGAAGAAATTTAGCTTCACATTCATCGATTTAGCCCACGTGAACTCAGATTTGATGGTTAGATTGAAGAAATTTAGCTTCACATTCATCGATTTAGCCCACGTGAACTCAGATTTGATGGTTAGATTGAAGAAATTTAGCTTCACATTCATCGATTTAGCCCACGTGAACTCAGATTTGATGGTTAGATTGAAGAAATTTAGCTTCACATTCATCGATTTAGCCCACGTGAACTCAGATTTGATGGTTAGATTGAAGAAATTTAGCTTCACATTCATCGATTTAGCCCACGTGAACTCAGATTTGATGGTTAGATTGAAGAAATTTAGCTTCACATTCATCGATTTAGCCCACGTGAACTCAGATTTGATGGTTAGATTGAAGAAATTTAGCTTCACATTCATCGATTTAGCCCACGTGAACTCAGATTTGATGGTTAGATTGAAGAAATTTAGCTTCACATTCATCGATTTAGCCCACGTGAACTCAGATTTGATGGTTAGATTGAAGAAATTTAGCTTCACATTCATCGATTTAGCCCACGTGAACTCAGATTTGATGGTTAGATTGAAGAAATTTAGCTTCACATTCATCGATTTAGCCCACGTGAACTCAGATTTGATGGTTAGATTGAAGAAATTTAGCTTCACATTCATCGATTTAGCCCACGTGAACTCAGATTTGATGGTTAGATTGAAGAAATTTAGCTTCACATTCATCGATTTAGCCCACGTGAACTCAGATTTGATGGTTAGATTGAAGAAATTTAGCTTCACATTCATCGATTTAGCCCACGTGAACTCAGATTTGATGGTTAGATTGAAGAAATTTAGCTTCACATTCATCGATTTAGCCCACGTGAACTCAGATTTGATGGTTAGATTGAAGAAATTTAGCTTCACATTCATCGATTTAGCCCACGTGAACTCAGATTTGATGGTTAGATTGAAGAAATTTAGCTTCACATTCATCGATTTAGCCCACGTGAACTCAGATTTGATGGTTAGATTGAAGAAATTTAGCTTCACATTCATCGATTTAGCCCACGTGAACTCAGATTTGATGGTTAGATTGAAGAAATTTAGCTTCACATTCATCGATTTAGCCCACGTGAACTCAGATTTGATGGTTAGATTGAAGAAATTTAGCTTCACATTCATCGATTTAGCCCACGTGAACTCAGATTTGATGGTTAGATTGAAGAAATTTAGCTTCACATTCATCGATTTAGCCCACGTGAACTCAGATTTGATGGTTAGATTGAAGAAATTTAGCTTCACATTCATCGATTTAGCCCACGTGAACTCAGATTTGATGGTTAGATTGAAGAAATTTAGCTTCACATTCATCGATTTAGCCCACGTGAACTCAGATTTGATGGTTAGATTGAAGAAATTTAGCTTCACATTCATCGATTTAGCCCACGTGAACTCAGATTTGATGGTTAGATTGAAGAAATTTAGCTTCACATTCATCGATTTAGCCCACGTGAACTCAGATTTGATGGTTAGATTGAAGAAATTTAGCTTCACATTCATCGATTTAGCCCACGTGAACTCAGATTTGATGGTTAGATTGAAGAAATTTAGCTTCACATTCATCGATTTAGCCCACGTGAACTCAGATTTGATGGTTAGATTGAAGAAATTTAGCTTCACATTCATCGATTTAGCCCACGTGAACTCAGATTTGATGGTTAGATTGAAGAAATTTAGCTTCACATTCATCGATTTAGCCCACGTGAACTCAGATTTGATGGTTAGATTGAAGAAATTTAGCTTCACATTCATCGATTTAGCCCACGTGAACTCAGATTTGATGGTTAGATTGAAGAAATTTAGCTTCACATTCATCGATTTAGCCCACGTGAACTCAGATTTGATGGTTAGATTGAAGAAATTTAGCTTCACATTCATCGATTTAGCCCACGTGAACTCAGATTTGATGGTTAGATTGAAGAAATTTAGCTTCACATTCATCGATTTAGCCCACGTGAACTCAGATTTGATGGTTAGATTGAAGAAATTTAGCTTCACATTCATCGATTTAGCCCACGTGAACTCAGATTTGATGGTTAGATTGAAGAAATTTAGCTTCACATTCATCGATTTAGCCCACGTGAACTCAGATTTGATGGTTAGATTGAAGAAATTTAGCTTCACATTCATCGATTTAGCCCACGTGAACTCAGATTTGATGGTTAGATTGAAGAAATTTAGCTTCACATTCATCGATTTAGCCCACGTGAACTCAGATTTGATGGTTAGATTGAAGAAATTTAGCTTCACATTCATCGATTTAGCCCACGTGAACTCAGATTTGATGGTTAGATTGAAGAAATTTAGCTTCACATTCATCGATTTAGCCCACGTGAACTCAGATTTGATGGTTAGATTGAAGAAATTTAGCTTCACATTCATCGATTTAGCCCACGTGAACTCAGATTTGATGGTTAGATTGAAGAAATTTAGCTTCACATTCATCGATTTAGCCCACGTGAACTCAGATTTGATGGTTAGATTGAAGAAATTTAGCTTCACATTCATCGATTTAGCCCACGTGAACTCAGATTTGATGGTTAGATTGAAGAAATTTAGCTTCACATTCATCGATTTAGCCCACGTGAACTCAGATTTGATGGTTAGATTGAAGAAATTTAGCTTCACATTCATCGATTTAGCCCACGTGAACTCAGATTTGATGGTTAGATTGAAGAAATTTAGCTTCACATTCATCGATTTAGCCCACGTGAACTCAGATTTGATGGTTAGATTGAAGAAATTTAGCTTCACATTCATCGATTTAGCCCACGTGAACTCAGATTTGATGGTTAGATTGAAGAAATTTAGCTTCACATTCATCGATTTAGCCCACGTGAACTCAGATTTGATGGTTAGATTGAAGAAATTTAGCTTCACATTCATCGATTTAGCCCACGTGAACTCAGATTTGATGGTTAGATTGAAGAAATTTAGCTTCACATTCATCGATTTAGCCCACGTGAACTCAGATTTGATGGTTAGATTGAAGAAATTTAGCTTCACATTCATCGATTTAGCCCACGTGAACTCAGATTTGATGGTTAGATTGAAGAAATTTAGCTTCACATTCATCGATTTAGCCCACGTGAACTCAGATTTGATGGTTAGATTGAAGAAATTTAGCTTCACATTCATCGATTTAGCCCACGTGAACTCAGATTTGATGGTTAGATTGAAGAAATTTAGCTTCACATTCATCGATTTAGCCCACGTGAACTCAGATTTGATGGTTAGATTGAAGAAATTTAGCTTCACATTCATCGATTTAGCCCACGTGAACTCAGATTTGATGGTTAGATTGAAGAAATTTAGCTTCACATTCATCGATTTAGCCCACGTGAACTCAGATTTGATGGTTAGATTGAAGAAATTTAGCTTCACATTCATCGATTTAGCCCACGTGAACTCAGATTTGATGGTTAGATTGAAGAAATTTAGCTTCACATTCATCGATTTAGCCCACGTGAACTCAGATTTGATGGTTAGATTGAAGAAATTTAGCTTCACATTCATCGATTTAGCCCACGTGAACTCAGATTTGATGGTTAGATTGAAGAAATTTAGCTTCACATTCATCGATTTAGCCCACGTGAACTCAGATTTGATGGTTAGATTGAAGAAATTTAGCTTCACATTCATCGATTTAGCCCACGTGAACTCAGATTTGATGGTTAGATTGAAGAAATTTAGCTTCACATTCATCGATTTAGCCCACGTGAACTCAGATTTGATGGTTAGATTGAAGAAATTTAGCTTCACATTCATCGATTTAGCCCACGTGAACTCAGATTTGATGGTTAGATTGAAGAAATTTAGCTTCACATTCATCGATTTAGCCCACGTGAACTCAGATTTGATGGTTAGATTGAAGAAATTTAGCTTCACATTCATCGATTTAGCCCACGTGAACTCAGATTTGATGGTTAGATTGAAGAAATTTAGCTTCACATTCATCGATTTAGCCCACGTGAACTCAGATTTGATGGTTAGATTGAAGAAATTTAGCTTCACATTCATCGATTTAGCCCACGTGAACTCAGATTTGATGGTTAGATTGAAGAAATTTAGCTTCACATTCATCGATTTAGCCCACGTGAACTCAGATTTGATGGTTAGATTGAAGAAATTTAGCTTCACATTCATCGATTTAGCCCACGTGAACTCAGATTTGATGGTTAGATTGAAGAAATTTAGCTTCACATTCATCGATTTAGCCCACGTGAACTCAGATTTGATGGTTAGATTGAAGAAATTTAGCTTCACATTCATCGATTTAGCCCACGTGAACTCAGATTTGATGGTTAGATTGAAGAAATTTAGCTTCACATTCATCGATTTAGCCCACGTGAACTCAGATTTGATGGTTAGATTGAAGAAATTTAGCTTCACATTCATCGATTTAGCCCACGTGAACTCAGATTTGATGGTTAGATTGAAGAAATTTAGCTTCACATTCATCGATTTAGCCCACGTGAACTCAGATTTGATGGTTAGATTGAAGAAATTTAGCTTCACATTCATCGATTTAGCCCACGTGAACTCAGATTTGATGGTTAGATTGAAGAAATTTAGCTTCACATTCATCGATTTAGCCCACGTGAACTCAGATTTGATGGTTAGATTGAAGAAATTTAGCTTCACATTCATCGATTTAGCCCACGTGAACTCAGATTTGATGGTTAGATTGAAGAAATTTAGCTTCACATTCATCGATTTAGCCCACGTGAACTCAGATTTGATGGTTAGATTGAAGAAATTTAGCTTCACATTCATCGATTTAGCCCACGTGAACTCAGATTTGATGGTTAGATTGAAGAAATTTAGCTTCACATTCATCGATTTAGCCCACGTGAACTCAGATTTGATGGTTAGATTGAAGAAATTTAGCTTCACATTCATCGATTTAGCCCACGTGAACTCAGATTTGATGGTTAGATTGAAGAAATTTAGCTTCACATTCATCGATTTAGCCCACGTGAACTCAGATTTGATGGTTAGATTGAAGAAATTTAGCTTCACATTCATCGATTTAGCCCACGTGAACTCAGATTTGATGGTTAGATTGAAGAAATTTAGCTTCACATTCATCGATTTAGCCCACGTGAACTCAGATTTGATGGTTAGATTGAAGAAATTTAGCTTCACATTCATCGATTTAGCCCACGTGAACTCAGATTTGATGGTTAGATTGAAGAAATTTAGCTTCACATTCATCGATTTAGCCCACGTGAACTCAGATTTGATGGTTAGATTGAAGAAATTTAGCTTCACATTCATCGATTTAGCCCACGTGAACTCAGATTTGATGGTTAGATTGAAGAAATTTAGCTTCACATTCATCGATTTAGCCCACGTGAACTCAGATTTGATGGTTAGATTGAAGAAATTTAGCTTCACATTCATCGATTTAGCCCACGTGAACTCAGATTTGATGGTTAGATTGAAGAAATTTAGCTTCACATTCATCGATTTAGCCCACGTGAACTCAGATTTGATGGTTAGATTGAAGAAATTTAGCTTCACATTCATCGATTTAGCCCACGTGAACTCAGATTTGATGGTTAGATTGAAGAAATTTAGCTTCACATTCATCGATTTAGCCCACGTGAACTCAGATTTGATGGTTAGATTGAAGAAATTTAGCTTCACATTCATCGATTTAGCCCACGTGAACTCAGATTTGATGGTTAGATTGAAGAAATTTAGCTTCACATTCATCGATTTAGCCCACGTGAACTCAGATTTGATGGTTAGATTGAAGAAATTTAGCTTCACATTCATCGATTTAGCCCACGTGAACTCAGATTTGATGGTTAGATTGAAGAAATTTAGCTTCACATTCATCGATTTAGCCCACGTGAACTCAGATTTGATGGTTAGATTGAAGAAATTTAGCTTCACATTCATCGATTTAGCCCACGTGAACTCAGATTTGATGGTTAGATTGAAGAAATTTAGCTTCACATTCATCGATTTAGCCCACGTGAACTCAGATTTGATGGTTAGATTGAAGAAATTTAGCTTCACATTCATCGATTTAGCCCACGTGAACTCAGATTTGATGGTTAGATTGAAGAAATTTAGCTTCACATTCATCGATTTAGCCCACGTGAACTCAGATTTGATGGTTAGATTGAAGAAATTTAGCTTCACATTCATCGATTTAGCCCACGTGAACTCAGATTTGATGGTTAGATTGAAGAAATTTAGCTTCACATTCATCGATTTAGCCCACGTGAACTCAGATTTGATGGTTAGATTGAAGAAATTTAGCTTCACATTCATCGATTTAGCCCACGTGAACTCAGATTTGATGGTTAGATTGAAGAAATTTAGCTTCACATTCATCGATTTAGCCCACGTGAACTCAGATTTGATGGTTAGATTGAAGAAATTTAGCTTCACATTCATCGATTTAGCCCACGTGAACTCAGATTTGATGGTTAGATTGAAGAAATTTAGCTTCACATTCATCGATTTAGCCCACGTGAACTCAGATTTGATGGTTAGATTGAAGAAATTTAGCTTCACATTCATCGATTTAGCCCACGTGAACTCAGATTTGATGGTTAGATTGAAGAAATTTAGCTTCACATTCATCGATTTAGCCCACGTGAACTCAGATTTGATGGTTAGATTGAAGAAATTTAGCTTCACATTCATCGATTTAGCCCACGTGAACTCAGATTTGATGGTTAGATTGAAGAAATTTAGCTTCACATTCATCGATTTAGCCCACGTGAACTCAGATTTGATGGTTAGATTGAAGAAATTTAGCTTCACATTCATCGATTTAGCCCACGTGAACTCAGATTTGATGGTTAGATTGAAGAAATTTAGCTTCACATTCATCGATTTAGCCCACGTGAACTCAGATTTGATGGTTAGATTGAAGAAATTTAGCTTCACATTCATCGATTTAGCCCACGTGAACTCAGATTTGATGGTTAGATTGAAGAAATTTAGCTTCACATTCATCGATTTAGCCCACGTGAACTCAGATTTGATGGTTAGATTGAAGAAATTTAGCTTCACATTCATCGATTTAGCCCACGTGAACTCAGATTTGATGGTTAGATTGAAGAAATTTAGCTTCACATTCATCGATTTAGCCCACGTGAACTCAGATTTGATGGTTAGATTGAAGAAATTTAGCTTCACATTCATCGATTTAGCCCACGTGAACTCAGATTTGATGGTTAGATTGAAGAAATTTAGCTTCACATTCATCGATTTAGCCCACGTGAACTCAGATTTGATGGTTAGATTGAAGAAATTTAGCTTCACATTCATCGATTTAGCCCACGTGAACTCAGATTTGATGGTTAGATTGAAGAAATTTAGCTTCACATTCATCGATTTAGCCCACGTGAACTCAGATTTGATGGTTAGATTGAAGAAATTTAGCTTCACATTCATCGATTTAGCCCACGTGAACTCAGATTTGATGGTTAGATTGAAGAAATTTAGCTTCACATTCATCGATTTAGCCCACGTGAACTCAGATTTGATGGTTAGATTGAAGAAATTTAGCTTCACATTCATCGATTTAGCCCACGTGAACTCAGATTTGATGGTTAGATTGAAGAAATTTAGCTTCACATTCATCGATTTAGCCCACGTGAACTCAGATTTGATGGTTAGATTGAAGAAATTTAGCTTCACATTCATCGATTTAGCCCACGTGAACTCAGATTTGATGGTTAGATTGAAGAAATTTAGCTTCACATTCATCGATTTAGCCCACGTGAACTCAGATTTGATGGTTAGATTGAAGAAATTTAGCTTCACATTCATCGATTTAGCCCACGTGAACTCAGATTTGATGGTTAGATTGAAGAAATTTAGCTTCACATTCATCGATTTAGCCCACGTGAACTCAGATTTGATGGTTAGATTGAAGAAATTTAGCTTCACATTCATCGATTTAGCCCACGTGAACTCAGATTTGATGGTTAGATTGAAGAAATTTAGCTTCACATTCATCGATTTAGCCCACGTGAACTCAGATTTGATGGTTAGATTGAAGAAATTTAGCTTCACATTCATCGATTTAGCCCACGTGAACTCAGATTTGATGGTTAGATTGAAGAAATTTAGCTTCACATTCATCGATTTAGCCCACGTGAACTCAGATTTGATGGTTAGATTGAAGAAATTTAGCTTCACATTCATCGATTTAGCCCACGTGAACTCAGATTTGATGGTTAGATTGAAGAAATTTAGCTTCACATTCATCGATTTAGCCCACGTGAACTCAGATTTGATGGTTAGATTGAAGAAATTTAGCTTCACATTCATCGATTTAGCCCACGTGAACTCAGATTTGATGGTTAGATTGAAGAAATTTAGCTTCACATTCATCGATTTAGCCCACGTGAACTCAGATTTGATGGTTAGATTGAAGAAATTTAGCTTCACATTCATCGATTTAGCCCACGTGAACTCAGATTTGATGGTTAGATTGAAGAAATTTAGCTTCACATTCATCGATTTAGCCCACGTGAACTCAGATTTGATGGTTAGATTGAAGAAATTTAGCTTCACATTCATCGATTTAGCCCACGTGAACTCAGATTTGATGGTTAGATTGAAGAAATTTAGCTTCACATTCATCGATTTAGCCCACGTGAACTCAGATTTGATGGTTAGATTGAAGAAATTTAGCTTCACATTCATCGATTTAGCCCACGTGAACTCAGATTTGATGGTTAGATTGAAGAAATTTAGCTTCACATTCATCGATTTAGCCCACGTGAACTCAGATTTGATGGTTAGATTGAAGAAATTTAGCTTCACATTCATCGATTTAGCCCACGTGAACTCAGATTTGATGGTTAGATTGAAGAAATTTAGCTTCACATTCATCGATTTAGCCCACGTGAACTCAGATTTGATGGTTAGATTGAAGAAATTTAGCTTCACATTCATCGATTTAGCCCACGTGAACTCAGATTTGATGGTTAGATTGAAGAAATTTAGCTTCACATTCATCGATTTAGCCCACGTGAACTCAGATTTGATGGTTAGATTGAAGAAATTTAGCTTCACATTCATCGATTTAGCCCACGTGAACTCAGATTTGATGGTTAGATTGAAGAAATTTAGCTTCACATTCATCGATTTAGCCCACGTGAACTCAGATTTGATGGTTAGATTGAAGAAATTTAGCTTCACATTCATCGATTTAGCCCACGTGAACTCAGATTTGATGGTTAGATTGAAGAAATTTAGCTTCACATTCATCGATTTAGCCCACGTGAACTCAGATTTGATGGTTAGATTGAAGAAATTTAGCTTCACATTCATCGATTTAGCCCACGTGAACTCAGATTTGATGGTTAGATTGAAGAAATTTAGCTTCACATTCATCGATTTAGCCCACGTGAACTCAGATTTGATGGTTAGATTGAAGAAATTTAGCTTCACATTCATCGATTTAGCCCACGTGAACTCAGATTTGATGGTTAGATTGAAGAAATTTAGCTTCACATTCATCGATTTAGCCCACGTGAACTCAGATTTGATGGTTAGATTGAAGAAATTTAGCTTCACATTCATCGATTTAGCCCACGTGAACTCAGATTTGATGGTTAGATTGAAGAAATTTAGCTTCACATTCATCGATTTAGCCCACGTGAACTCAGATTTGATGGTTAGATTGAAGAAATTTAGCTTCACATTCATCGATTTAGCCCACGTGAACTCAGATTTGATGGTTAGATTGAAGAAATTTAGCTTCACATTCATCGATTTAGCCCACGTGAACTCAGATTTGATGGTTAGATTGAAGAAATTTAGCTTCACATTCATCGATTTAGCCCACGTGAACTCAGATTTGATGGTTAGATTGAAGAAATTTAGCTTCACATTCATCGATTTAGCCCACGTGAACTCAGATTTGATGGTTAGATTGAAGAAATTTAGCTTCACATTCATCGATTTAGCCCACGTGAACTCAGATTTGATGGTTAGATTGAAGAAATTTAGCTTCACATTCATCGATTTAGCCCACGTGAACTCAGATTTGATGGTTAGATTGAAGAAATTTAGCTTCACATTCATCGATTTAGCCCACGTGAACTCAGATTTGATGGTTAGATTGAAGAAATTTAGCTTCACATTCATCGATTTAGCCCACGTGAACTCAGATTTGATGGTTAGATTGAAGAAATTTAGCTTCACATTCATCGATTTAGCCCACGTGAACTCAGATTTGATGGTTAGATTGAAGAAATTTAGCTTCACATTCATCGATTTAGCCCACGTGAACTCAGATTTGATGGTTAGATTGAAGAAATTTAGCTTCACATTCATCGATTTAGCCCACGTGAACTCAGATTTGATGGTTAGATTGAAGAAATTTAGCTTCACATTCGTCGATTTAGCCCACGTGAACTCAGATTTGATGGTTAGATTGAAGAAATTTAGCTTCACATTCATCGATTTAGCCCACGTGAACTCAGATTTGATGGTTAGATTGAAGAAATTTAGCTTCACATTCATCGATTTAGCCCACGTGAACTCAGATTTGATGGTTAGATTGAAGAAATTTAGCTTCACATTCATCGATTTAGCCCACGTGAACTCAGATTTGATGGTTAGATTGAAGAAATTTAGCTTCACATTCGTCGATTTAGCCCACGTGAACTCAGATTTGATGGTTAGATTGAAGAAATTTAGCTTCACATTCATCGATTTAGCCCACGTGAACTCAGATTTGATGGTTAGATTGAAGAAATTTAGCTTCACATTCATCGATTTAGCCCACGTGAACTCAGATTTGATGGTTAGATTGAAGAAATTTAGCTTCACATTCCTCGATTTAGCCCACGTGAACTCAGATTTGATGGTTAGATTGAAGAAATTTAGCTTCACATTCATCGATTTAGCCCACGTGAACTCAGATTTGATGGTTAGATTGAAGAAATTTAGCTTCACATTCATCGATTTAGCCCACGTGAACTCAGATTTGATGGTTAGATTGAAGAAATTTAGCTTCACATTCATCGATTTAGCCCACGTGAACTCAGATTTGATGGTTAGATTGAAGAAATTTAGCTTCACATTCGTCGATTTAGCCCACGTGAACTCAGATTTGATGGTTAGATTGAAGAAATTTAGCTTCACATTCATCGATTTAGCCCACGTGAACTCAGATTTGATGGTTAGATTGAAGAAATTTAGCTTCACATTCATCGATTTAGCCCACGTGAACTCAGATTTGATGGTTAGATTGAAGAAATTTAGCTTCATTCATCGATTTAGCCCACGTGAACTCAGATTTGATGGTTAGATTGAAGAAATTTAGCTTCACATTCATCGATTTAGCCCACGTGAACTCAGATTTGATGGTTAGATTGAAGAAATTTAGCTTCACATTCATCGATTTAGCCCACGTGAACTCAGATTTGATGGTTAGATTGAAGAAATTTAGCTTCACATTCATCGATTTAGCCCACGTGAACTCAGATTTGATGGTTAGATTGAAGAAATTTAGCTTCACATTCATCGATTTAGCCCACGTGAACTCAGATTTGATGGTTAGATTGAAGAAATTTAGCTTCACATTCATCGATTTAGCCCACGTGAACTCAGATTTGATGGTTAGATTGAAGAAATTTAGCTTCACATTCATCGATTTAGCCCACGTGAACTCAGATTTGATGGTTAGATTGAAGAAATTTAGCTTCACATTCATCGATTTAGCCCACGTGAACTCAGATTTGATGGTTAGATTGAAGAATTTAGCTTCACATTCATCGATTTAGCCCACGTGAACTCAGATTTGATGGTTAGATTGAAGAAATTTAGCTTCACATTCGTCGATTTAGCCCACGTGAACTCAGATTTGATGGTTAGATTGAAGAAATTTAGCTTCACATTCATCGATTTAGCCCACGTGAACTCAGATTTGATGGTTATTGATGAAGAAATTTAGCTTCACATTCATCGATTTAGCCCACGTGAACTCAGATTTGATGGTTAGATTGAAGAAATTTAGCTTCACATTCATCGATTTAGCCCACGTGAACTCAGATTTGATGGTTAGATTGAAGAAATTTAGCTTCACATTCATCGATTTAGCCCACGTGAACTCAGATTTGATGGTTAGATTGAAGAAATTTAGCTTCACATTCGTCGATTTAGCCCACGTGAACTCAGATTTGATGGTTAGATTGAAGAAATTTAGCTTCACATTCATCGATTTAGCCAACGTGAACTCAGATTTGATGGTTAGATTGAAGAAATTTAGCTTCACATTCATCGATTTAGCCCACGTGAACTCAGATTTGATGGTTAGATTGAAGAAATTTAGCTTCACATTCATCGATTTAGCCCACGTGAACTCAGATTTGATGGTTAGATTGAAGAAATTTAGCTTCACATTCGTCGATTTAGCCCACGTGAACTCAGATTTGATGGTTAGATTGAAGAAATTTAGCTTCACATTCATCGATTTAGCCCACGTGAACTCAGATTTGATGGTTAGATTGAAGAAATTTAGCTTCACATTCATCGATTTAGCCCACGTGAACTCAGATTTGATGGTTAGATTGAAGAAATTTAGCTTCACATTCATCGATTTAGCCCACGTGAACTCAGATTTGATGGTTAGATTGAAGAAATTTAGCTTCACATTCATCGATTTAGCCCACGTGAACTCAGATTTGATGGTTAGATTGAAGAAATTTAGCTTCACATTCATCGATTTAGCCCACGTGAACTCAGATTTGATGGTTAGATTGAAGAAATTTAGCTTCACATTCGTCGATTTAGCCCACGTGAACTCAGATTTGATGGTTAGATTGAAGAAATTTAGCTTCACATTCATCGATTTAGCCCACGTGAACTCAGATTTGATGGTTAGATTGAAGAAATTTAGCTTCACATTCATCGATTTAGCCCACGTGAACTCAGATTTGATGGTTAGATTGAAGAAATTTAGCTTCACATTCATCGATTTAGCCCACGTGAACTCAGATTTGATGGTTAGATTGAAGAAATTTAGCTTCACATTCATCGATTTAGCCCACGTGAACTCAGATTTGATGGTTAGATTGAAGAAATTAGCTTCACATTCGTCGATTTAGCCCACGTGAACTCAGATTTGATGGTTAGATTGAAGAAATTTAGCTTCACATTCATCGATTTAGCCCACGTGAACTCAGATTTGATGGTTAGATTGAAGAAATTTAGCTTCACATTCGATTTAGCCCACGTGAACTCAGATTTGATGGTTAGATTGAAGAAATTTAGCTTCACATTCATCGATTTAGCCCACGTGAACTCAGATTTGATGGTTAGATTGAAGAAATTTAGCTTCACATTCGATTTAGCCCACGTGAACTCAGATTTGATGGTTAGATTGAAGAAATTTAGCTTCACATTCATCGATTTAGCCCACGTGAACTCAGATTTGATGGTTAGATTGAAGAAATTTAGCTTCACATTCATCGATTTAGCCCACGTGAACTCAGATTTGATGGTTAGATTGAAGAAATTTAGCTTCACATTCGTCGATTTAGCCCACGTGAACTCAGATTTGATGGTTAGATTGAAGAAATTTAGCTTCACATTCGTCGATTTAGCCCACGTGAACTCAGATTTGATGGTTAGATTGAAGAAATTTAGCTTCACATTCATCGATTTAGCCCACGTGAACTCAGATTTGATGGTTAGATTGAAGAAATTTAGCTTCACATTCGTCGATTTAGCCCACGTGAACTCAGATTTGATGGTTAGATTGAAGAAATTTAGCTTCACATTCATCGATTTAGCCCACGTGAACTCAGATTTGATGGTTAGATTGAAGAAATTTAGCTTCACATTCGTCGATTTAGCCCACGTGAACTCAGATTTGATGGTTAGATTGAAGAAATTTAGCTTCACATTCGTCGATTTAGCCCACGTGAACTCAGATTTGATGGTTAGATTGAAGAAATTTAGCTTCACATTCATCGATTTAGCCCACGTGAACTCAGATTTGATGGTTAGATTGAAGAAATTTAGCTTCACATTCATCGATTTAGCCCACGTGAACTCAGATTTGATGGTTAGATTGAAGAAGAAATTTAGCTTCACATTCATCGATTTAGCCCACGTGAACTCAGATTTGATGGTTAGATTGAAAATTTAGCTTCACATTCGTCGATTTAGCCCACGTGAACTCAGATTTGATGGTTAGATTGAAGAAATTTAGCTTCACATTCATCGATTTAGCCCACGTGAACTCAGATTTGATGGTTAGATTGAAGAAATTTAGCTTCACATTCATCGATTTAGCCCACGTGAACTCAGATTTGATGGTTAGATTGAAGAAATTTAGCTTCGCATTCATCGATTTAGCCCACGTGAACTCAGATTTGATGGTTAGATTGAAGAAATTTAGCTTCACATTCGTCGATTTAGCCCACGTGAACTCAGATTTGATGGTTAGATTGAAGAAATTTAGCTTCACATTCGTCGATTTAGCCCACGTGAACTCAGATTTGATGGTTAGATTGAAGAAATTTAGCTTCACATTCATCGATTTAGCCCACGTGAACTCAGATTTGATGGTTAGATTGAAGAAATTTAGCTTCACATTCGTCGATTTAGCCCACGTGAACTCAGATTTGATGGTTAGATTGAAGAAATTTAGCTTCACATTCATCGATTTAGCCCACGTGAACTCAGATTTGATGGTTAGATTGAAGAAATTTAGCTTCACATTCGTCGATTTAGCCCACGTGAACTCAGATTTGATGGTTAGATTGAAGAAATTTAGCTTCACATTCGTCGATTTAGCCCACG
>MRSW03000397.1:0-20707 GCA_001923025.3 Taenia multiceps
TTTAGGCGGCTACCATTGGGCAGAAGCGCTGATTTGGTTAAAGCCACTCACAGACTAATTTGGAACAAATCAAATGTTTATGCTAGAAATGTGTGTAATGTTTACGTACTGAAGTCTGGGACCACTGCAGTCGAAAGAATCTGGATATAGAGGCTGTCAGTCGAAATTGAACTGAGAAGAATGTGAATGTGTACCTGGCTTGACGTAATGTTATCATGGAGCTGGGTCAACTCACTCGGTTGCCGCGACTGCACAGACAGAAAAAGTTGTTTCCTAGTGTGGATCTTCTAATCAGGCAAGGTGACAGCCGTAAAGTGGAACCCATACCTTCCTTTCTACCCCGATTTGAGCGTACGTTTATCCAACTCACAAGCCAATGTTTTGTTCAAATTACTGGGTAACATGCCTAACCAAGTAAAATTACAAGGGCTTCATCTATTAATTGAAGTTGCACGCTACCTTCCGTTGTGCCAGATGACCCTGTTGGATTGGAAGCAGAAGAGAGGCTGATAGGTACACCTGCAATGCATGCACAAATATTGTGCCGATTCTACAAGGAAAAGGAGGACATAAAGTCGCTTCATTGATTAACTTTAGGATTGACGACCATGCAAATAGGCGTTTGGTAGTACTCGTCTATGTGCATCGTTTTAAAATGTGCCTGAAGTCGACGATGATGCCAGAAGATTCGGAAGCAGATTGGACGAAGCACCATTATGGAGTGCGGCAACGAAGTAAAGGAGTAGAGATGGTAGTATACAGCGAGAGGTTGGCTTCTTCTTTCGCATCAGAGAATGCATGTTTCTGACTAGTTATCAACTTCTAAGCAAGGAGTGCGCGAAGTGTTGGATGCAGCTTGAAAATCACCTTAATGAAAGAGGATTTGGTGAACTTTGAGCCTCTTGAGCGTAAAAATTTGCCTATTTTTTGAGCAACATTCTGATGGAATGATAGAATGTGCCGTAACCTAGTCAATCTACCTTCCAAAGTTCAAACATCAACGTGCTGCTACCGAAATCAAGCTGCTCGAATCATAGGGTTCCATGTTGATGGCTGATAGTTAATTACGGGACCTGTAACTTTGGTGATTTACTGGCGGACATACCTCTTCCAGGAGTAACGCCAATTTGAAGCAGTAGCGAGAATTCCTGACACGCTGTTTGCAGGCAACTATTATGATTGCTGAAAATAATGTGCCTTTCGATACTGCTGATGCAACTGTGAATGTCAATGTGCAATTCTTAGTTGATCATATTAGACAGACACATAAACCTATACGGGCTCGAAATGTTATGCGTGCCAGTAATGCAATCAGAAATCAAGGTGCAGACAACAAACAAGATGCGAGATCTGGGGTCTATCAGTCAAAATAAGAGGAGCTTGTATGAAAGGCATGGTCTTTATTTTTTAAAGACGAATGTACAAAATTTAGTCCGTACTGCTTGCGTTCGGAAAGACATTTTCAATTGCAGGCGGGTACGTTGGTCAAGGAAGAACTCCTCTGATAATGTTATGATTTGATCAATTAGTGTTTGGCCTATAATCCAGGGAGATAGCAAATGAGCCCACAGAAAATGAGGCAAAGTTTTGGATGAGAGATGCTCCCTGCATTTAAGAGTTGTGCCTAAAATAGATCAAATACTAGCTGAGCTAAGCGAAGCTGGTCTGATTCGTATCCCTACAACCTCTTTCCTCACGCGTCACTTCCAGGCATGGTCTATGAGAATAGATCTGCAATACAGTGCAGCAGATGCGCATGCTGGGAATCATGAACGGGAAAAATATTGCAGAGGTACTGATGGAAGTGGAGTGCGTTGAAGACGATGCCTACCTCCCTCTACCTACCTACCTACCTACCTACCTACCTACCTACCTACCTACCTACCTACCTACCTACCTACCTACCTACCTACCTACCTACCTACCTACCTACCTACCTACCTACCTACCTACCTACCTACCTACCTACCTACCTAACTACGCAGAGGGGAAACGTTAGGAGTGAGGATGAAGATGATGGTCCCCGATGACATTGCAATAGTGCCGTAAGATCCTTGTGGTCAGGATATAGCGTTGTGGCCTCAAGAATCCAGTTTTAGATTCTGGCACAACAATTATTGCACATCTCTCTTCTCGTCCCACTGCTCATCACGGAAGCCCATTACCATAAAACAAAAAAAGTCTATTTAGGTATTTTATATATAAGTAAATATTTTCTGTGGGATTGCAGTTCGAGCGGATTGAGTGCCAAATTTGTGATGTGAATAAATCAATGCATACCATGTTGCTACAAATTAAGCGGAGATAGAATTGAATTTTGCTTTGCATGAATCACTGTTGACACTGTGACTGCAGCGAGAACAGATTGAGGGAACAAATTTTGCTCCACATGAGCCAATCACAACTATGTAGCCGCAAATCAAGAGAAAGAGAAGGGTGAAGTTCGCCTTGCAGGAATTAATGCGGACCATGTGGCTGTAGAGTGGATGGACTGAGAGTTAAAATTTACTTTTTACAAAACAGCAATGGCCATGCGACTGCAGAATGCATGGATTGGGAGACTCAATATTGAATATGTGACGGCAGAGTGGTAGGAAGGAGAGAGCAAATTTTGCTTTACACGAATCATTAATGACACTGTGACTGCAGATGGAAAGAATTGTAGGAACAAATTGCGTTTTGCATGAGCCAATAATAACTATATGACAGCAGGGTGAGGGGACGGAGAGATCTCTAATTTTGATTTACAGAAGTCAAGATGACCGCGTGACAGTAGAGTGAATGGGATAAGGGACAAAATTTTGCTTTACACTATCAACTAATGACCATGTACCTGGGGGTGAGGGAAGAAGAAATAAAATCTCACTATGCAGGAATTTCTTTTGGTAATGTGACTACAGATTGTTGGGACTTAGAAACCAAATTTTACTATTAATTGATCAGTGATGACCATGTGACTGCAGAGTGAACGGATTGAGTGAGCGAACTCTGATTTAGGAGTTAATGTTGACCAGATGACTGCAGAGTGTACGCAGTGAAAAATGAATTTCGCACTCCTCTAATTAGCAATGACAATGTGAATTCTAAGTGAGAAGAAAAGGGGGATTGGCTTGACTTCAGCAACAAATGACTTGCCTATTTTACCACTAAATTGTTCATAATTTACAATTTCATATGTTGAGTTCTTTTAAGATTTAAAAAATCTTTCGAATCAGGGCAGATGGGGAGTGGATGAAGATGTTGCAGACATCCGTAGAAAATCCAACAGGATGAGTAGGTAACAATGTAGCGATCCGAATTGTGCAGAAAGATGATAGCTCAGGATGCAAAATAAGGTGGCGAAGAAAAATAGTAATAAGCTTACCAGACGCGAGTGTAATTCGCATATCAATACTCTGTTTCTGCAGATTGTAAGAGGAAGCAAACTCTTGATGACGTTTGATGTGTCGCGTGGAAAATTGATTAGCGTCTTTGGCTTGCTATATCAAAATCCACGTTCCAAAAGTTAGTACTCCTTCTTCTTTTCTTCATCTAAATTGCACATTTTGACAATGTAAACTTCTCGATAGAATTCATGCTAAATTTTAGAATGTATTTTTGCGAATTATAGGATAATTCATTGTTCAACAAAACATTTGATTGTCCGCCATCGTAACCAGACAGGTGAAGTTGTAATCTTGCAGGTGTGCGAGCACACCCTCACAGCCACATAGTGGCCACAAGCTGAAAGTGAAACCACATCATATAAATTCAATTCTGCTTGAATTCATGGAATGTCGAAGCCAGCATTGCCAGCATGGCAGCAACTAATTGTTGCACCCACTTGAAACATGTTGTAAAGATGTTGTTTAACTTAAAAACTTACTTTACTGCTGCTAGTAGCATTTTACAAACGCGCTATACAGATCAACGAATGAGCAAAGAGGACTTTTGTTTAAAAACTTGGTCTTTGCCTTGAAAGACTGCGCTTAATGACGTTTAAAAATTAAATTAGAACGGTTCCGCTTTACTTGTACACAGATTTGCGATGGATTTTGACACTTTTTGCTTGGTATATTGCGTCATCTGTTGGGCGTTTAATACGCACTTTTCTCCTCACAAGGTTTTACCTTGTCAGCATTCAGTATTATTCGGCTAAATAATGTGGTCTACAAAGAGAAAAGCAAAGTCGGTGTCAAACTTAGACAGCAAAACGTACAGCGTACCACAAACACAAACACTTATGCTATCATGACTCCACTTAAGCATTTTTACATGGTAAATACAATCCACGTGGAACCAACAAGCACTTGGCTTGCATTCCGTAATCTGAACACCTTCCGATGCCACTATATGGCATATTTTTAACACAGTTGCGCAAAATATAAACTTCCAGGTGCACTGGCCATTACTTACAGCCACGCCTCAAGGCACTGGGCAGCACGAGGTATAGAAGGCAACCCCAACCAGTGCCAAGCGCATTAGCAATTTCGTGTCACGGCCAACGGAATCGGAAATCACGTCCCCTCTCTGAGCATTGTGGCAGCGGTCTTCAACAAGGGTCAAACTAAGGATGAAGATTTGCCCACTTTAGCATGTCTTCTCATGAGTGGCAACTGTTACCATCCGCCAAAAATGGTAGTGTCAAGCTTTATGCAAAGGACTATTGCCCCTGTCCAAAATAACCTCGAGACTGTCTCGCGCCTTTCCATGTTCATTTACGTGCCACAAGCTTTTTCTTCATTTCACTGCTCTAGTTAATTCTCTTTAAACTCTTAATAAAGTACCCGAGTAAGGCTTTGTCCCACAGGGGCACATTCATATCCAGCACAAGGTTTGCTATCTGAGAGATGCTCAGTCGCAAATCTTCTTGCTTCCAGGTTTTAGCGTCAAGTATGGATTTAAATGGTGCACACACACACACCTAGTCTCCGATTCTGTTCTCATTGCCTTCTTCCAAGCAATGCAAGCAAATGCGACCTTCCACCGCAGTTGGCTTTTGGACAAATACCTTACAGTTGGTCAACTACATCTGGGATGTGCTAAAGTAAGCTTCCTGACGTGAGCCCAATGAACAAGTATCCTTTAACGTGTGGAAATATGCAAGTCATTGGTCACTCTGGTCAAACATCCAGTATGTACCAAATAAATGCTTAATTTCTCACTGACAGGGGTGATCCAAATGGAACCAGACAGTGTGGCAAAAATGCGGCCTTGAGATGTTTGAAGATCAGCTTTTTTTTGACTCTTATGCTGTGCATCATATAGGAGTTTAAACTGATAATGGTTTACTATGCTAGCCCGGTCCAACTTTAATTACTGAAGTATGGAGTGCATGCCTACCACTTCATCAGGGTGTTTTGTGGCTACAATCGCTGTTAGGGTTTGTCGCAATGTCAGCTTATGACACATATTTTTAACTTGACTACAAAAAGCTCAATTTTGATTAAAAGATTTTTGCCAGATGAGTAGGTTCGGGCGAACACATCTAATGCATATAACTGTGCTTCTTTGTGAGTGCAGGCTAATCAAACACAGCTCGCTTTTGGGCAGGTACTAGTATACGCTCAACGCCTACTACAACTAGCCAGTGAATTATTGTCCACTATCAGGGATTGTTTGATGAATTGCAGCGAAGTGCAGTCATAATTCTTCACCTCGATTGAGCAAAGGTGCACATCTGCCTCAAATGCCCTGTACAAACACTCTCCTTCCACGGGATAAAACTATGCACAGACATTATTTAATACTGAATCAAGCTTAGATACTTTTAAATTAGTCCTTAAGATGTAGCACAACATTGCTGCCCACATTGGATAGAGAAATATTCTTTTCTGTGGCCTGGCTAGCAACTATAATTTAGCACTTATTGTTAAGTTGCAAATTGCAAAGTAAGGTGGAAACATTTGTGCATGCGTCACCTAAGCGAAGATAAATTTACCTTTGACATTGCCTTTAAGGTCACAGGTGGTGTGCAACGTAAAACCTCTGCATTTGGATGATGAGACGCTCGTTAGTGTGAAGTTAGCCTAAGTGTAAGTGTGGGGGAATTAGAATGTCATTACATTAACTGAGTAGTTCGCATGTTATTATCCTAGAGATCATGCAGATACGATCGCTAAGAAGTGTGTTTTAGATTCTCTTTGCAGCAGCAGACATGCATTCCTTACTTTGGTCATTTAAGTTAGACCGTGCTAGTAAAGCAAACCAATGTCAATTTAAACTCCTTTTTGTAATGCACAGCATAAGAGTCATTGCAAAACGATGGCCAATCTTTAAATCCACTTTGATTTTTTGAGACAAGTAGGCCAATTCGATGGTTGCGTTGAAAAACGGTGAAATTTTTTCTAATATTGGTTCCTACTACTCATCTTAAACATGATTATCAGGAGTGTTTAGGCATCGCAGGAGATAAGAAACCCAGTTTTTATCCTGGTGCTGATTGAGTCAGTGAGGTTTGGTTCCTCTTGTCGCCTATCCTTCTCATTGTAATCATTACTGCTAGCCTATTCTCTTCGGCAGGTCGGTTGGCATTTGACGTTTTTTGTACGCTGACATCATCGATTCAGGCGACTTTATAGGAGTGGTATGATTAACAGTTCTGCAAAAATTCTGCAGCTAATGCCATTTAGCACTACTGGTGCTATGCACCTTGTGATTCGATGAGCTGCGACTTTTGGCATTCTTAATGTTCTTCTCGGTCATTATACCCTTGTAGGGGATGTCGCACACACTTACCGTCAAAGGATTCCACTCAAGCTGTGATTGCCCGTATTTTGCTCATCAGTAGTGTCCTTGACTCACCTTATTAACTAACCGTCCTTTTTATTGTAATAACGGTTACTCTCTACTGCCTATATGTCCTTTTGCACGCGGTTAACTCACGCACTTTAATTTGTGATGCGTTTAAGCTCGCCCCTGGCCATCAGGAGGCTAGTCTTGCTATCAGATCTCATCTATCCATTAATCAGTGTGGACGTGTACACTTAAGCAGTTGACATTTCCTTGAGTCGGTGGAACGGTCACCCTAACAGTGCATCGTGCCTATCCAAATGGCTTTTGGAGTGGGTAACAAAGAATTAGTCAAGGATTCAAAATCGTCTCTGGAAATGTCATCCGCCCTTGACGCAAAATGATGCTGGGCAGGTATAAAGAGAGATGAGTTATCAGTGCGACTGATCCCATCTGTTAAAAAAGTTTACTTTAATTGACTGAAATAAGACAGCTCGTTACTCTTTCGTTTATGTCCATTCTTAGTAGAAAAATTAATTAGTAGTTTTGGCCCTCACCATGCCTTACTTGATGAGTAGCTTCTTCGTCTGTGCCGTGTTAGCTAATCATTTAAAAGACAGCGAGAAGACGAGTAATGTGTGGCAAACTGTAACACATGCACTGATGCTCGACTACTATTTACTTGCGGTTGAACCACTGTGAGCATTGTAGGCTCTGTTGCGAGGTCTCGCACAACGCGACATACTCTTTAACGAAATGGGTCCCCGCAAATGAACAAGATGCTATGCAATGTTCAGAACTGCCACCTTAATCAAGATGCACGTTTCATTACCATAAGAGTAAGCCTTGTTCCATGTTAAGGTGCGCTTTTAGGTTTTTTTAACATCTGGGCAAATCAGTGCATGTGCATTCAAGTCCATGTCTGTGTGTTCACTTATGTATGTTTAATGCATAGAGATGTGCGCCAAGTTATTATTAAATGAAATATAATTAGTAGCTGGGGTCATGCTTCGATGCAAACACCAAGCACTTGAGGCACAAGTAGTCAACTCGGGCATCACTTCGTCCACACACATAAGATGTATTTAGCTGAAATTTTGCGCATTACCCCATTTGCTCGGTGTTTGCAAAACATCCGAGTCACTGTTACTACTGGGGGAGAAAAGCAGACGGGCTTCATTGCCGTTTTCCGAGCATTTATGCTAATTACATAAACAAGTGAAGTGTTTATTTAGCCTAAAGATTGGCCCTGCGAAACAGATAACCACAGGATTTTCATGAAGACGCTTTTTGATTTCATCCCAACTTCAAAATTGCAGGTTTCATCTTGTGGCTCTTTAAATGAATCGGGATCTTCAAATCACAGATTTGCCTTACACTGCTTTCCAACCCAGCACTAAGTCGGTAGATATAAATCTACAAAATTTCGCATTGAGGATCGTCCCCGGTCCCCTCAATATTTGCTCTTCAGCTTTTCTTACCGAATGCAGCTTACTACAAGGCAAAAAATGCAATGATTTGATGAATCCAGGCTGTCGAATGAATCTTATTTATTAGTTGTAGAGCATGACGCAAGTTTGGTCCATTTTTACAATGGCAAGTCTTCTACAGGGTCGAGTAAATAGCTAACGAATCACGTAGGGTTGTACATCCTTTGCAATGATAAACTGGAGCAGATATGCGAGGATGTCTTCGCTCGCGACAGCTTATCTACGTGCATCAAATCATCAACTAATCAGACGAAAGACTCACGCAGTTACAAGACGCAACTCGATCCGGGTAACTCACGGACCGATGCTGAATGATGGCGTGCTGAATATTTGCAATGACACAGACGCGACCAATCTTATATCACCGCGTTCTCAAATGCATAACCCAGCATTGTGACGCCTGTGGAGTACAAAAATTAGGTAAAAATTAATTTTCGTGCCAAAATATTTAAGAGGATTTTAGCAAACGGCATGATCTTGGAAAGAATAAGACTTACTCTCGTTGAGGCAAATTTTGTCTCACGACGTCAGGGAGTGTCTAACTCCTCCCACTTCAGAGGAAAACCATTTCAGCAAGTCAAGATGCTGTCCTTACCGTCCGACTGTCTACGACTCAAGAACCTCACCTAACAGGATAGCTTTACTACCTCCATTTTAGCCCCATTAACTTTGCCTCCCCCTCCAGTGTCAACATAAAAGGTGGTCTTTTCATCTGACTTAATTTCGCTAATGGATGAACAGTGCACATTGGTCCATTCTTCGCATCGGTAATGCGGTGGCGCCGGAGATTCCTTAGGTATAAAATGCTTCTACTCCCTTGGAGGCCTTTATCAGTGGTGGTGGCTGTGTTTGCAGCAGACACCTTATGAATCAGATATACTGGTCAGCGACGGCAAATGAGGAAGTAGGGTGGCAGTGATCACACTTGCCGTGGTGGCATCAGTGGTGGCGATACCATTGCTTTGTGCTCAGCATTCAGGATCTGAATTTCTAGGTATCGATTGCAACCATCGAGGGAACCTAAGGGTTTTGTGCTCGTATTTCTCTCCAACCACTTAGGCACTGCGTGTGTTTACTAAAGTTAAATTGCAAATGAAGAAATTCGGTGAGCAAACGATACCACTTGTTCAACTATTCCTTTCGACCCTTCATTTGGTCGTTTGCACTAACGTGGTAGATAAGGGTCACATAAAACAGCTTCTGGCAGAACAAATTAAAAAGTTGAAGCATGCGAGGGAACACGGAGCTGCGTCATTTTAGGGTTGGAGGATTAAAGCGAGTCATGATCGGGCCCAGTTGGTATGTCACGAGTTGCTACCATGGGGTTTGCCACGCTGACTCACTGTCGATACCCTTACCTCATAATGACACAGCTCAGCAACGAATATACACACGTTTTTTGAGCAGTTTAATTTATTGGCACAATGTTAGATCGTATAACAGCTGCTTGACAGGACACGAATCCTGTTGACCCATGTTAGTGTCTGCGGTGTCATGGAATATCGAGGTGGATTCTCAGCAGAGGTTGTGCATTTCTAAACATTTGAGGTGGCAAATTTTAGGCAAATGGTTATCATCTCTAGCTCCAAGATCAATCCCACTGCAGGCAATGCTAAAATGCACTTAGCATTCAGCAGCTGCGCTGGTGGTGGGGGTTTGGTTAGGACACAAGACGAATCGCATTGGAGGCGAGTGCATTTGGTAGAGTTGCGTTTCGCGTCTCGTTGTTGCTATTCACACCAGACTTGCAATCGGAAGCGACACCATGCATACCAAATAAATCTCCACATCACGTCATTAAATTCGGTTGAACGCAAGTGGCGTGCAAACCCTTGTAATGGTTATTTGGAGTAGGGGCAGCTGTGGAACGGATATTCATCATCTCTTATTGAACAACCATCATAGGCAACCGAACCAACCGTGAGGTATGGCTTACTAACCAGATGTTCCTTTAGGGCGTTATGAGGCAGGCTTGTGTGCAAAGATACATCCGTAGACAATAAACAGGATGTCATTTAATGTAATTTAACATACATCCTCCAATTACCAACAAGATTAACCTCTACTATTCCAAAATCACAAGTTATAAATATATCTGCATGGTGCATTCGCATCCCACAATCCATGATAACGTGGAACAATTTCAAATTGCTAGTGGAAGTGTTCGTCATCCTTTCTGGTTCTGTGATCAGCAGTAATGTGGTCTAAACCATCAAGCAGTGCCGTTTTAGCTGCAAAAATTGCATGATTTCTTTATGTGGACAGTTTTGAAGAAATGCACCTCGTTAAGTCTTCCAGATCGTTCGAAGGGCCAACTACGAGCCGTTTTAAAAGCATGGAGCAGGGAAGTGTAGTTAAGTTCAAAATGGTCCCATCGTGCTAAGGTTTTAGCACAAAAGTTGAACATTTGTGAAATAAACATGTGCTAGTAGACTATATGCTTACAAGGCATATCCTTATCTTCTCCGTTTCAGAAGCCCAATTCTGCATTATGGATGATCAAATACCGTGGAGCTCGAAAGATCTGCCATCACGTGCAGTGCATGCTTCTGGCAAATTTTTGTGAGCGCAACACAACTGCATGTTTCGAAAGCACTTTTCTGAACGTAAATTTTACAGGTTGACTAGCGGATAACCTGGGACCTAGGAAAGCGGTAAGCCTAGACTTCTATGCTAGTCACGTGCATAAGCATCACTGTCCCAATTTAGATTCAGCAGTGCTGAGACTGGCGTAAATATAAAATTCCAAAGGCACTTGATGAGAGAGAGTTTGATTGGTACAGAGGCTTAACATTACAACTTTGCAGCTGCTAATACCGAACAAGTGAGGTCCAGAAAATGGCTTACAAAGGCACCACAAAGCTGAAGGTAAGGTTGCTGAATAGGTTCCCCACGGTGCTTGAAGTGCTTATACTTGGTTGATCCTAATTAAAAAACGACTAGAAATGGTTAAAATGAAACTGATACCGAATTTATCTTCATTCTGCGTGTGTAACGCGTATCCACGCAGTGATTTTCGGTATTAAGAAATACGATGGGCAAGAGCCTCACTAACTTGCACATTGCTGGTCCATAATGCCGTCAATCTGATGAACTTTCAATGGGGACTTCCTTACAGGTCACCTCCATAACTTCCATTGGCGGCACTTATTACCAGGCAAGGAAATAAACATTTCCAACCCGTATTGATGGCGGCTCATTAACTAGTGCATGCGTTAGCCTAGGATGGCATCCATCACACAAGGCTGGGCAGCCAAAGAAACAGTCACCAAGTTCGCTTTTGGCATTACAAAGGCTAATGGCAAAAAGCTTCACAGCCAGTTAAATGGAGTAATTTGATATTTTTTTTAACTGCATGTACTTCAGTCTCTGTGAGTCCCATTTTCACTCTGCAGAAGGCACTTGCTTCAAAGACTTCCAGCTCTTCACCATATCATTGCAAAATGCCCTCATTTACCACAATGTGTTGTTGCCACTTCGCTGAAGCCCCAAGTTGCTGCATTATATACCACTCTTCAGTTCATCCGCGGCATTTTGAGATGGGGTTATTTAGATGTCTCTTCGTTTGGTTCTGACGGATGTTTTTGGCTTCGCACTTGTATTTCTCCCAAAAGGCATGATCATTGGCTAGTAGGTTCCCCAAAGCTTCTCTGCATCAAAAAACATTCGCTTTCCATTTTGTGCCACTTTTCGTATTTAGAGAGGTCTTGGAGTGCAGGTATTCGGCGTTGTCATGATCTGGTGTTAGTGGCCATGCTCAGTCTAACAACCCCCACAGCACTGCCTCAGCTCTGTAGGGAGTCGTAGGCTACCATCAGCGTCTGAGCTGCTGCAACCCACGACCACAAAACCGACAATAGCTGTTGGCTAGGGTAGACAACAACGCTGGTTAAGTTGAAACCTTCCTCCATTATCAGGGCACAGAAGCAGCTGACTAGAATATTTAATTAAACGTAAGTCTCGAGTAGAGAGATCTCACCAATATCATTTATGCACCAGAGAAGTGGCATCAGTATGAAAGCTATTGCAATGCAGTGTTGCTGCACTTCGATTGACTAGGCCATCTTATGTGTGCGAATACGCTCCAGACTGTGAGCAGACCTACGAACACCGGGATTTTGCGATGGGTTGACATTGCATCCTTTTGGTCAGAATTGAGTTGAAAATCACATGCTGTTTAAGGGTTGCCCTTTGAAAGTCATATTGGAGGTAGGCGTTTCCTCACTAGTCATATCAGTCACCATACGACAAAATGTTACTTATCGACTCCCATTCTACAACACTTGGTCTCAGGTTTGACGAGCTGGATGGGGCTTCTGCAAGCAGCTATCACACCTTAACATCTTATCATGCTTGCTGAACCCGCGTCTTAGATAGATAGACATGTATTGTCCACGATGCGAATTTTGCGCTCCATTTGAGGAAGGATGACATGCACAGAGTAGTTGGGGAGGTAACCTGCACGTCTTTACCTAAGGGGAAACTTCTATTAATGCTCGCATTTTATAAGGCGATGGGTGGCTCCATAAGAGACATTCACAAAATTGGACTGTCGGCCTAGGTACATCAGGTTAGCAGGTTCATTTGAATGTTCTTTTGCACAAATTGCCTTCAAACTTATTGAAGGAGAATTTAAATGAGGGAATGACTCAGAGATGGGAGTGCAAATCGACGAAGCTGGTTCAACTCTATAAGATTTGCTTAATAATCGCTTTAAATTAAGTTTCGTTCAAGGATGTATCTGTTGCTTCGCCGCGCTTTAACCGCATGCAAGCATGGGGAGAGGTCGAATCATTTCTCTACCCTTCGCACTGAGTGCACTATGAGCGCCGCTGCAGGTTTCTGCGCACGATGCATCCTGGGCCACACAAGACCACCATCTAGCGCCAAAAACGCTTTTAATGTCAGCTGCAAAGTAGACTCCCTTCAAGTTTGCGGTGCCTTTTCGCGTGCGCATACATGTATGCGGATGTAAACACGTTCATGTAAAATGCCGGCACAGATGTTAAACGTTTGTTCGTGGAGGCTTTGTGTCAGATCATTAATTGATATAACCTTTTTATCAAATCAGCATATGCTGTAATCTGTTTAAGAATCAAAATGCTCAAATAGCGAACAAATGTAGCGAATCACAGCTTTGGTGTCTTACTCAGTAACATTGCTTATCCAGCCACCATAGCAACTTCAGCATCCTAATTTTGCATATTTTGACATGATTTGGCTAACGCAATTAAATACTGTCCGGTTCGCTCAGTGTATCACTGAACCCTTGAGTTGCTCTTGTGAGATCAAGGAGGTGAGTAGTTTTGTGAGATCTAATTGCCACATATCATCCATACGTGTCAATATCATCAAATGCGATATCTCTTTGGCCTCGAAACAGTTGTAACGCAAAATGTGTGCTGTATGAGTTTCATTTCATTCGCGAATTTTAATGTGCTTCTCAGTTTTACTGTAAGTGTGCATATTTGTAATTGGGCGTATGTTTAACGCAGTATGTGCTCTGCTACCAAGCCACAGCCTTGGCGTCTCATGCAAAATCCAAATTTAAACTTCGTTTTACCGTGTTGCAGTACAAATGAATGCGGATTCAAAATTATGCCCTACTGAGCCAACTGCCGTGCAAAATATCTTACGTGGAAGTAGGTGCCCACATCATCTCTGTAGGCGATACTACGTCCACTTAGCGTAGTTTGCAGCTACTCATTGGTTTCATCTTCTTCTTTGCAAAATTCCGATGCTGATTACGTGAGTAAAATGCGATTTAATGCTACTATGCTAGCAATGTAGGCAAGCTTCTAGCGGATTTCGCGCCAGCTCTATGCCCTCATATTGCGACTGATGATATGCTAAGAACAGACTATTTGCTAGGTGAGGTCTGATAGTTTTCTGTGCAAACGAAAGCACACAGGCAGTAATGAGGGACAGATCTGACCTTAGGTAATTAACCTAACTTTGCTTTGATGATGCAATTGTGCAAACGTTGTACTTCATCACTTTGCATTGGACCGCAGCATTTGCTTGAGTAGTTTTGGATATTGCTGCAGCAATTCACATGGTTCACAGTTGGGCCTGTCCGCTAACATCAACGAAATGTGCACCAAATGCGACTGTGATGAACCCGTCGTTTTGTCCGCACTTAGTAGGTTCCAACAAGCAGCGCTTGTCTTTTTTTCATAAATGAGCTGTTCGAGCAGGATCGCGCACAAAGCAGAATCTCTTTTGCAGGTGTGTTCGCTTTCTCTGTTTATTGCTACTTATGCAGGTATACACCATTTAAATGTGGGAAAAGGAAACTTGACTTTTTGGGAGGAGGAATGTTTTCAAGCCAGATCCGGCATTTAATCCATCTCGCCTGCATGATACTGCAATCAGGATAGCATAGTCAAGTGGTGTTGGAAGAGCGACCATTTGTACGCAAAGAAGCCCTACTGCAACACTTTCTTGATAGGCCAGAAGCAATGCGGTGAAATTGAGCAGGTTAATTACTATGAAGACATCGACATCTGCATGCATATCCCATTGCACAGGTGTCCTGCGCAACCCAAGACAGAGGCCATACAGGAATCAATGTCGACCATGTGACTACAGTGCAAGCAGATTGCGGGACCATCTGTTGCTCTGCTTGAATAAATAATGACCACGTGACCGCAGTGTGAGTGGATTGAGAGACCAGTTTTTGCTCTGCATTAAACAATGCTGACCATGCTTCTGCAGTGCCAGTAGATTGGGCGAAAAGATTTTCGCTGCAAGAGCCCATACGGACAAAAGTTTGCTTTGCATGAATTATTATTGCCCAAATGTCTGTAGAGGGAGAGGATGGGGAGACGAAATCTTGCTCTACGCAAGTCATTACTGACCACGTGATTGCAGAGTTGATGGACTGGAAGGCCAAATTTTGCCTTACAAGAATCATCATTGACCATGTGACTGCGAAGGTAGAGGATTGCGAGACGAATTTCTGCTTTACCTGCATTAAGGTGGATCATGCGACAGCACAGTGTGCATTTAGAGGATAGGATGGAGCTCGAGGTGAAGCAAAGTTGACGCGAAAATAAGCATAGGGCAAGAGCATATTCTCGTGATTGTACGCCTTATTGTATTACCGATCTCATAACTTAAGCAACTTTTTCCGCTTCTAACAGTTCAAGCATATGCCTTCAAATCAAAACGTGCGTAGTATATCGGGTCGAAATTATTGCTGAAAAAAGTGCGAATATTACAAGAGCTTCGTTGAATTGGTTGCAAACTCCCCTAAAATAGGTGGATACTGGCCCCTTTGGGTGAATTAAACCATTACGAGAGTACGAGGTGTTCAGAAGCAACAAGCCTTCAGTGGTATTAGAAGCTGACTAAGCCACTCAAATATTTACTGTGATACAGCGCAATGATTAACATCGCAATTTTCATTTTAAATTTGATTAATTAAATTCACTTAAGAAGTACTATGTGTATCGAAGCCCAATCGTGTTAGCTGGGCTAGTTTGTGGTAATTTTCTCACCCGTGCAACGTTTTGTTTGCTCCGATGAAGTTCCATTGCTATCCATAGCCTGCCATCAGAACGGAGAAGAAATGATTTTGCTCGTGCGGCCCACCGTTCTGTATGAGCCTCCAAAACTGCTGCTCATTATGCGTTTGGCGCCACCTTTCTGCTTATCTTGTCGTTTAAGCGAAAGTACAATTCGCTAAATGCAAATGCATCCAAAGCGAGTGCACGATGTTTCCCAATGCACACTGATTGCGGATCTGAATTGAAGTGCAAGTACAAGGTATGATAAAGTAGTTACAAAGAAAGCTGCTTTTCGTAATGGAGACGGAAAATTATTTCCTAGAAATCTGTCCGCAGCATCACCGCTTTGTACTGCCACCTAGCTAACACCCACAATAATACAAGCTGTAGAGTAAAACACGTGAGAAATCATGAATGTGCCTCACGCTTGCCAAATCCAACGAAAAAATGAGCTGTCACGGTGGAACTGTGCTTGATTTTGTGATGGTGGTGGTGCCTATGGAGAACAATTGTGTCAACGGTAATTTGGAGTTTCTCTATGAGGATTACGGTTGTTAAAGCGGTGGGTATTTCAGTCCAACACATGGAAAGGAATGGACCGTCGTGGAATAAAAGTACTAGCAGAAAATGACTCGATAAACTTGCCCTCGGCTATTGTGCATTGGAAGTTGTGGATTGTGGGTTGAGTGCATAGATTGACCTAATGATCTGCGTGCATCACTGTAGGGCAAATAGATTAGAAATATTTCAAACATAGGTGAAATTGCACCACTTTAATGCAAAATTGATGAGCGTAAATACAGTAGAAAAGAGCCTTAAGGGGTTAAAAATTTTAATATGCTGAATTTAGCTGGAACACATATCTTTCTTCATGGCTTTCAGCTTGCAGCCCCGGCAATTATCGCCCATAATTGCTTTGGAACTAAGAAAGATGGAGCGCTCACAACTGCGCTGAAACGCAAATTAACAGCAGTCAGCAAATCACAATTCCACTGTCGCACCTAACTTGGCTTAAAGACGCAACCACTTTGCTTAAATGGCTCCATCTATGACCAAAGACCATGAGATGCAGCAGCGTTATATGAACTTGGTAGAATCAAAGAAACTTGGACCAAAACTTCTTCGAAGGTAGGCGAAATGCCAATTGAATTGCGGTCAGATGGGGATTACCATAGTCAAAATTACTACTCATCGCGCAGTTTATTTAGATCCAAGGAACCAATGCTATCTGCTCATTTCTCTATAGTGGAGATGCAATCGCCTGTGCAAATTGTCCGACTAGTGGGCCTTAATGTGATCTCCTCGTGACATCGTTTTGGGTGGCTCGACCCAGGACATTGAAACATAGACCAGAGCTAGCACGCGCTAAAGCGCAAACGCATGCCCAGGCTTGGTCTTACCATCTACACGACATCTGCTTGCTCCAAATAAGCAAGAGTAACGTGAGTGCAAATAGAACTACCGTCAAGACAACTAGTCTGGTACGCATATTAATGGTGAGTTGACCTTACCTTTATTTAGACACGCTTCCGAAACCTTCGGGAGGAGATAGTCTCACTTATGAGGCACAACTCTTGTCTGTAATAATATGTAGAATCACTGACCTCCTAACGCCAACTTTCCAAGCAAACTCCAAATGCGGGGATTTTGCACCGCTGCCTGGACTTCGATTCGACCCATGTGTCAGCTATAATCCGTGGCGCTCCAAGACTGAACAGTCGTAAACCACCTGGCTTATTTTGACTCCATGTAATGTCGACGTTTGTTGCGGAAAGGTTAACTGGCGTTGAGACATTTGGGGAACGGATACAACACTTCATTTTCCGTGTGAGAGCACGCAAGACAGCTGTGACCACTAACGGTTGGCAATTAAATCTTCCCTAGTTGGGGACAACTTCACTGAAGCACCAAACGCTTTTTGTGACATCTCAGTAAAAAATCCACACGTTCGGTGACAACTAGCTCATTTGCTAAGTAAAGTCGGCTGTAGCTCTCGCCCATGTCCAGTCAATAAATCGTTGTTAAAAAACGGAATGAGAGGACGAATTGTGTAAAACAGATTAATGCGGGGTAAATTCCTTGCTAAATGGGTTACCGGTCCATCAGCGCTGGTGACCTGACGGAATTGGATGATATGATTCGAATGTAGCATCACAACTGGTGTCCTTGTCAACACCACTAAGTTAGCAAACTCGAACAACGGAATTCATAGGTCTCACTACTAGACTGATGTGTTGCTGTCCATTTTAGCAAGGCATGGAAATAATAGCAAACAGAATTATTAATTCATAAACATCCGATGATTTTGTTTTACATGGCTTAATATCCCTGGACCTAAAATACGTGCCTCAAGTAATTTGCTCATTTGCAGCGAACACTTGCCCTCTCATAATCTAGTCGATAGACTAAGCACTTGTTAGTCAGGCTTTATAAATCGCGTACCATCTTGCACAGTTCGAACTACTTCCTACTTTACAGACTTTAACTTATTATGGGAATGATTATAATGAAAGGAATTTCGCTATGGGCTTGTTTAGTCAGACATTCCAAAAGGCCCTTCTACTGCCACCATATTGATAGGCATTTTTCACAAATGCTCAAATGACTACTAGGCAGTGTTGTCTAAGGTGATTTGTAGAAAGTCTACATTGGACAGGCTTTTCTCTTATTTTGATAATTGAACACGAAATGGACAATTAGAAAACAAATGCTTAAAAGTACAACACGAGCTCTATGACATGATCGCTGTACAAAGTTTGCATTAAAGAGAGCCCAGTACTTCGTCTCAAGGGGTTGATTTGATTGTGTCGATGCTGCATACTGCCCTGACAACTCAGGAGGCGAGAGCAGCATTCTCAACAAAGGTTGTAGCAGGGGTGGAAAATTGACAATTTCCTGGTATTCAATTATTTGGCTACGGCTTAAGAACTATTGCAAACAGTGATTTCAGCTACAGCATGCGTCGCATGTGCTTTTGCATGTTTGGCCGATTGGTAAAGGCACGCCGACAGACGGAGCAGATAAAGGACCCTTCGCCCATATGCCTCCGCTCTTAAACCATAAGAATCCGATTGCGTGCGCATGCCTTGTCACAAAAGCAACATTTCCACGGGCGTAAATGACATTGTTCATGCACTGATTGAGAGGTCGAGCTGATGTATTTTCTCACGCTCGAAGCATTGACAAAGCCGAGGCTCTTGCCTGTTCACCTAATCGGGAATTATCGGAAAGTTAAACATATCGTCAACTACGCCGCTCTCAGTTACCTTTTTATCAGTATTGTTTTCTGCAACATTAGTAGCGAAAAAGTAAAGCCGTTAGCGGTATGCTTGACAAGATCTCGGTTGTGCTTGTGCATTACTTGTTAAAAGGGGTCGATTCGAGGTGTGCTGATACTACGAACGCGGAAGCGGCTATGCTGGATTTGGCGAGACCTCGCTAGAGGCATTGGCAGCGCACGGCTTAAAGTGTAGTGCTCTAACTCCAGATTTTGCTCTAACGAGAGGCTAGGAAGTGTGTGGAAAATTTTGTTTCTGTCACCTGGTTGCCCCATGCCGATTAAGGGGAAGAGTGCAGTCCTTATCATCTCATGTCCATCTATCCTTGTTTCATGGTGTTGTGTGTACTCGCGGTTGCCTTTCATCGACCAAATCACCTGAAGTTAGTACCTGAGACTTAAAAATGTGCAATGATGGTGAAGAGGGATCGCATGATATTGCAATAGCCTTGATGCATACTGTGAGAAACGTTGTGTTAAAAATGTAAGACCCTACTGCAAGTGTTAGTGCAAGATTTACCCGTAGGAATTGGTCACTGCTATTGGAATAGAAATTTCTTAATTGCACCATGGAGCTGGTAGGAGTATGTTTGAAGAACGCTGTAAGTGTGCAACAATGCCAGATCAAACGGGTTCCAAACATGCAAGCTAAGCTACCAAATCGTTTTATTCTTTACAGTATTGAATTTCAAACTTCAAACTTCGATGAGGAGGAGAGGCTGTTGACGATTTTGGCAACTTGGTCCCACTAGGTGGTCTACCAATGTATTTCAGTAGCGATTATTTTAGCATTCTATACTGCCTTGCTTGAAGCACCTTCGGGGTTGAATCAAAGGACACCGTCTTGGTCAAGGCTATTCGTGGATCTCCCAGACGGTGATGTATTCTCTACCTAACCCCATATAGGGTAAGTCCTGACTATGGACATTGCTTTCACTTAAAAACGGGCCTATGTAATGCAAACACGTGCGGCTGAAATTACTATGGGTCCCGTGAATGTTGGCACACGAGCTGCCCTTAACCTGGATCCACCCACTGGCAGCAGTCGCTGCTTTATCTGTCGAGACCGCTCTTACCTCAACAAGATGAAGTGTTGAGTGAGGAGGCCAACCTCACGCACCCACAGGACGCACCCAGGTGAGATGGAATTCCACTTCTCTTCACTTAGAAAGCCTAATTTTATTCTATTCACCCTTGATTTCTTCGGAGATCCAAGCGTTCCTACCAACTTTCTCTCAACTGGTTCGATTGAGTCACGCATCAAGGCGAACTGCCTCTCAAGTTGAATCGGACATAATCGTGTGCACTGATGCTCTTGTGCAGATCCTCATGCAAAGTCTCTTCTTATAATGCACGCAAGTAATTATCTTTAGGCACGCTTTTCCTTCTCTCGTAGTGCTTCAGCAGACTTGCGACTTGTCCATATTGATGGGCCATACGATTTGAGGGCGAAGCGCATGATTGCATTCACGGTTCGTTTGCCCAAAGCTAAACTTAATTTTGAGGAATCCCGCTCTCTGTGGTGAGGAGAAATTTTGTTTCGCGGGGTGGACTTCTTTAAAGGGATCAGGAATAGGACATTATTCACGTGAACAGATGGTGCTATAGCGGTTAGTGGGGTTGGGACTGCGTTTGACCAACGCAGCGGCAGTTTTGCACGACAAATGAGTAAACTGCTGTCCTGAAGAAGCTGGCATAGGAGCAGCCATTTTATGCGC